>SKCR01035269.1:0-81155 GCA_019454045.1 Zanthoxylum bungeanum | reverse complement strand
TATCTTACAGGTACTAATGATAAGTTTTTTATTTATTGAGGAGATGGACTACATGTTAATGTGTATACGAGTTTGGATTTCCAATCAAATCTTGATGATAGAAAGTCTTTATCAAGATTTTTATTTACCCGTAACAGAGGTGTAGTTAGTTGGAAATGTTCCAAACAGTGGTCAACAACTGATTCCAGAACAGAGACAGAATTTATTGAAGCTTCTTAAGCTGTAAAAGAAGTTGTTTGGGTTAGAGACTTTATCACGGAGTTGGGAGTTGTCTCAAGCACCGAGAATTTGATTTCGTTGTATTGTGATAATAATGGAGCCATTGCATAAGCCAAAGAACTGAGGGTGCATCGGAAATCAAAGCACGTGGAACAGAAGTATCACATCATTCGAGATATTGTGGCATTAGGGGATATTGTTGTTGGAATTCTCTAAGGTCCCAAGGATCATTATCAAGCATGAAACAAGTGAATACAACAAAGGAGAATGACAGAATCATACTCACATCGAACGTATTGGATGCTACGAAGAACAAAAAACCATTTTATGCCCCTCTATGAAGCTCGGCAGTCCACTGTTTTTCTTCCTCCATTTTCGGCCATGGATGGTCCTCCATTGATGCTCCAAGCTTATCAAGGTGATTCCAAGCTCATGAAGTGAGTTCCCTATCACATTTGTATGACTCCAATGGTGTGCTAGCACTAAGTAATTTTTGCCATAAAAACCCTTATTTTCTCATTGCCTTTCACGGTGAAACCAGAAGAAAATTTCAGCCCCTTGGGCGTGTGAGAGGAAGAAGAAAGAGAAGAGAGAGAGTGTTGGTTTTTGGCTCCAAAACAGTAAAAAAAATAGAGAGAGAATGGAAGTTGTGTATATGCATTTTAATTTCCAAAATAAATTAATTAAGTGTGGGAACACAGGAACTGGGCGACACATGCTGTCCCGGGCTCGCGGCCCGGTCGGGAGTACGGAGTAGCCACGGGGGACTAAACCGGAGAATAATGGAGTCGCCATCCGGTGTGAACCGGGACAAAGATTTAAGGCCGCACTCACCCCTCGCAAGGGAAGACCTCAAACCGTTGGGTTCAGAATGATCCCTTACTTATGCCACTTGTAATGAAATGATTTATATGATAATTTAATCAGGCTTAAGTAATACTTATTTCTAAGAATATCATGATTCTAAATCCACATACATACATCAACAAGTTCATCTAAATTTATATGTAACACATATTCGAATTTGCATACAGCCTATTTGCATGTAATATATGTCTCAATTTGCATACATAAGGTTTATCATACGGCAAGCATACAAGTTAATGAACGCATTGGTGGACACAGAAGCGCAAACAAATAACATTCTTACTAGCATGCATATTAAGAAAAGATATTTAAGCGCATAACAGAAATAGACAACTAGAGAGGTAATACAAATGCATAACGTAAAAAAGGGGAACTATGTGCTAAGATGGACATGTCGTAATGTGATGCAAGAGGATCTATTTACCGTGGGCGTTCGTGCAGCGTTCGTAGACGCGTTCGAACGGTAAACAGAAGGTTCTCGTTCGAGTAGCGTTCGTAAACGCGTTCGAACGGAAATGAAACAGAATGCTCACGTTCGTATGGCGTTTGTGAACGCGTTCGAACGGAAATGAACCAGAATACTCACGTTCGTATGGCGTTCGTTAACGCGTTCGAACAGAAATGAAACAGAATGCTCACGTTCGTATGGCGTTCGTGAACGCGTTCGAACAGAGATGAGACCTGATGCATGATAAGGCAAAAATGCATGCGCGTTCGAGTTGCGTTCGTAAACACATTCGAACGGAAACAGACCTGATGCATGAAATGAGACGCAATACATAAATGGCAAATAGTACAATGCGAGGCGCGGCGAAGCATCGTGGTAAAGGATTTTAACCTCTTCAATTAGAGGACCTCTCATCGCACTTACTAAGCCAATGTGCTCGATCGCATCATGCGTACAAACATAAAGACAATCATATCAAACTAAGTATGCCCGATTGAACACATCTTACATCCAACCGAACACACATCAACCGGCGCGGCAAAGCATCGTGGTAAAGGGCTTTAACCCCTCCCCATAAGGGATCTTTCATTCCACTTACTAAGCCCATGCGCTTGATTGAACCATGCATAAAAACATAAAGACAATCATATCAAACTAAGTATGCCCGATTGAACACATCTTACATCCAACCGAACACATATCAACCGGCGCGGCAAAACATCGTGGTAAAGGGCTTTAACCCCTCCACATAGGGGATCTTTCATTCCACTTACTAAGCCCATGCGCTCGATTGAGTCATGCATACAAAGAATTAAACACAATAATATCAAACTTAGTATGCCCGATTGAACGTATCTTGCATTCAACCGAACACACATCAACCGGCACGGCAAAATATCGTGGTAAAGGGCTTTAACCCCTCCCCATAGGGGATCTTTCATTCCACTTACTAAGCCCATGCGCTCGATTGAATCATGCATAAATAAGCAACATACAGAATTCAAGTGACGAAAAATAAATAAACCAAAGCAACACAAAACAAAAGAGGGTGCCGTTTACTCAAGCGGTACATGGAGTTGTGTCCCGAGTACAGATCATATTACCGTCCATTCGGAATCGGCTATGAAATTTATGTCCGGGTTTCCATCCGATATACCGCGAGAGTTGACACATCTCTCATTTTATTTCACAGCCACAACATACAACATCTCATAATTCATGCATATTTATCTACTCAATGGCCACAACATGCATTTCAACATGACAATCACGCAAGCAATATTTAATAAATAGTACAAAAAAAGCGAGTGTGAAAGATACCCTCAGGTCTAACCTTTTTGCCAACTTTCAGGCTTGCGTTTCACGGATGTCGGAAGGGTACGGCTCCTCAACTTCTCCGGTTCACTGGTTTAGCGTCCTAGCTCACTGCTTTGCTGTTTTGTTTGCGGTTTGAACTCCGTTCTGCTCCTGTTCGGCCTCTGTTTTGCTGCTCACTGTTCAGGCCACCTGTTTTGACGTTTCAACGGACTGTTCCAAGTTTTTGTGTGGGTTCTTAGTGCAGTCTTGTGTGATTATTTTAAGGATTATGAATGCAGTTTTTTATGTTATTACTTTAAGTTTTCTTAGGGAATGTTTTAAGAGGATTTTGCTGCTGTATAGGGGGTGGTTTGGGCGTGATTTGGTTACTGTTTTAGTGTTAAAGGGGCTGCTATATTAGGGTATGATTTCGGCAATTGGAGAGTGAGGATGAAGAGAACTTTTTCTCGTTATTTTCTTGAGTGGCTAGGGCTCTTGGTGTGTTGTGATATGTGTGAGTGAGCTAAGGGAAAGGGGTTGGAAATTCTTTGCTTCTTTTCTTTTGTAATGGGCGTGCACTAGGGGGAGAGGAATGCCTTGGAGAGGTGTTGTTTATATAGAGAATGGCTAAGGCTTCACTTTGTCTCACAAGGAAGGGATTTGGTGCATTAAAGAGAGATATGATTTGGTGTTAGACAAGGAAAGTCAAAGATTGATGGGGGGACAAAATTTGGCTAGATTAGGAATGCAAAATATTTAATTTGTTATGATTGATTTTAATTAGGCATGACATTTTTTAATTTAGTATGTGATTTGTTTAGTTTGGAAGTTAATATATTTGATTTATCTTAATTAGGTATGATTATATTTTATGTTTTATTTAATTGGTAAATGGTTTAAATATTTTATTTAATTCAATGTTTAATTTAATTAATTTGGGATGTGTTTTATGAGCTTTGGGGAGCTAATTGGGCTAGGGTGCGAGGCTAGCAGCAAAACCAGAAACACCGACGCCGTTCGAACGCCAATTCGAACGCTACACGAACGTCCGCAATCTGCCTGACGTTCGAACGAAGTAACGAACGCAGCACTAACGAAGACAATGAGCTTGTGAAATGAACTTGATGACGTACTTATTTCGAATTTCCCCTTCCGACCTCCGTTTTCCCGCAATATCCTTAGCTAAAAAGGTAGTGCCTCCAACTGAGACTCATCATCGGGTTTCACATGCGGAAATGCAATGCCTACATTAAGCATATACCAAATTTTCTTTTTCAAAAGTCAAGCATTTAAATGCCTTCAACCACCAACATCAATCAATCAATTGACAACTTGTCACATCACTCAAAGTGACATGTGATTTAACGCTTGATGCGACTAATGATTTGACGCTTGATTTGACTTGCGTGCCGCACTCGAATTCAAAATGCGAATGCGCTCGCAAACAATCCCGGGCTCGGGTTCGCTAATTCCAAATTAACGAATTTTCCGTTGCGACGTAATTAAATGATTATGCCTAGCGAAATAACTATTCACATCGCTAACGAATTAATTCTAAATTAACTCGTTCCCCCGAATTAAAATCTAATTTCAATTCCGCGTCGAAATCCAATTTTGTTTAATATATCGAATATATTAATTTATCGATTAATTCCAAATTAATCGTTATCTCTCTTTATTGATATTTTATCCCAGATAAAATATCTCTGTAATTAATCCCAGATTAATTTTCTCTCTCTTTTAATTAATCCCAAATTAATATTCTCTCTCTTTTAATTAATCCCAGATTAATAAAAGTGCGAGTCATACATCATCGGTGAATCTTCGGGAAGCGACCCATGAGATCCCCAGATATGTTGGCAGTAAATACGGTTGTCGGACTATCCGAACACGTAAGTACCTAGTACTACGTTTATAGCGATTTAAAAGATAAGGTTGGCTTCTAGCAAAGCGCCATGCCTACCCAATTCTCTATAAACATGCTTACAGGAATAAACGATCTATATTAGGCGTAATATACATAGTATTGTGTATGTCGATCCAGTATCGGATGATCACGTGCTAGGCCTGGGGCTGGAATTGTGTCTGCCCCGTACGAAGCACATGTCGGATGTCTGGTAACTAGTCTCTATAATCGGATATACATGACCTTGTCATAATATCCCGATAGCTGCAACATTTAAGAGAACCAGTAACATATCTTACGTGACTATCATCTCCACTATGACTGGAGTGATACTTCCGTTTTAACATCACACCCAACACACTACGATTCTCGATATACCCAGAAGAGGCGTACACAGAAACCGGTTAAAGCCCTGGACGACCAAAACCAAAGTATATTGATTGTCGCAAGTATTAGCGGTGCAAGTCTCAGGTTAAGACCAAATACACCTACCCTGATTTCGGACTTCCACAGACACATAGTCATACTACCAATGGAATTCCGAGGGGGTCTATCCAGAGCGAAATTGTTTCCCGTACCATCGGTAAACACAACCTCATATTACACTTGCATGAGTATCATATACCCAAATATATGAGAACTATGCCGTTGTGCCCTCACAACGCGCACAAGTGTAATACTAGTCTTTTACGTATTTATCGATGTCCAATCTTGATAATACTCTGACTACGGATATTTAATGATTTATCCTTCGTGGACTGATATTGGCTCATATCATTCTCAATCCAGGAACAAATCATAGGGACCTCCTATAATTTATACATCTAGGTGATCTAATCACAAATGATAAGAGTGCAATCTCCTTTGTCACATAGTTAATTTGTACAACAACACCATGATCTGTACAAATAGTGACGTTATGGGTCATAATTGTCCAACAATTGTCGTGTGCAAGGTGCTGAGTGAAGATAATGTAGTGGACTCACTTACCAAGGCTATTCCTCTCAAGTTATTTGATGAACATGTGGAGTCGATTGATATGAGATACAATCGATATTGGCACTAGAGAAAGTGAGAGAATTTGTTAGGATTGGTGTTCGGCGCACCAATTTTATGTTGTATTTCCCTGTAAATACTTATGTAAATATTTTATTTTGAATAAAATAAACAGTTTCATTAATATAACATCTTTTATTATATAGTAAAGACGTAACAAACCTTAAAATAATTAGTTATGATACAGTTGCAAAAGTGTCACAACTGTCATTGAGTTATATCATAACAATATCATTTTTCAACTATTTTTTGTCAAGGTTTACATTACTTGGTCAGTAAATAAACTTGTAGAGATCGGTATGTGTCGTATATTGGAATCTAGGATTTCAATGGTTATTACTCAATGAACCATGAGTCTCAGAGGCTTGTATAGACATGTAGGTGTTTATATCGGATAAACATTGAACGATTCATCGAAGATTCTTAATAGATGGTACACTCATGTCAATAAGAATCTTTTCGAGTTGAGTAGCATAATGATTCTTTGACTTGAGATACCATTGTGGATATATGAGATATCTTCCACACTTTGATGACAGTCACGTCACCGAAGATCAGACTTTCGTCTATTCGTTGGGCGTTGAATGATTCTCAAGATATCCCATGTATATCAAGAAAAGATATGTCAGTTCTGTGTACAGAGCATAGTTATTCAATATGAGATTAGCGATATGTTAAATTTATGGACCTGTGGTACACTGTAGAAGTGAGTTCTAAGTGTTATTTAGATGTTGCTAATTAATACGTCGACATGATTATACCTCAGGAGATTTAACGTTTATATCTATATCTCTGGTTTAATTCGGATACCTGTGACAAATGGATTATGTTGGGGTTTTATACGGAACTACATGGTTAGCGCAGCGGAACACGGAAAATAGAATTTTTCGATTTCAAAATTTTTCATGAATCAATTAAATAAACTTATTTATTTAATTAACCAATACTTAAAATCTGAAATTTTAACCCAAGAAATCAAATTTCTATTAATTGCCGATTCACCCCAAAGTTTTGCAATTTGATCATTTTGGTCATTAAATAGTCAAATACATATTTAATTGATTCCAAATCAATCCCAAAATGATTTATACATGTCTAATACATGAAAATATAATTTGCAACACAAATCTCCAATTTTTCAGTAATTGCCGAGAGCTCCCAATAATTTTCAGGATTTGCAATTTGGTCCTTTTTGGTTCAAAACACATCAAGATCAAATCCAATAAATCTCAAATTTATTATACATCATATATACATCAAATTAAATCATATATATGAAAAGCCCCAAAATTGGATTAGGTTTAGAACCATAATTTCACAAATTACACCAATTGCATAATTTACACTAAATTGATAAAATTCAACAATTTAATCAATCCAATACCACACCAATCAAGTCTCACCACTTGAAATAACTTAATAACAATTCTAGGTTATAATTGAGTGGAATTAAAACTCTAGAATGGCAACTTTAATCATCAATTAATTAAATAAGCTTAATTACTCCTAATTAGCTTATTAATTAATCATACATGCTAAACACCTTCAAACAAGTTTCCAACACATTTAATTACAAACTAAAAGAGTAGAGACATCAACTTAGAAACACAAATTGAAGCTAAGATTAATAGAAATATTTTTTAAGTAGAAGAAAGTGTATAAAAAACTTACAAAATTTCCAAGTTTTTGGCTTTGTTTTCTTTCTTTCTTCCACATTTTCTCTCAACTCACTTTGTAAAATATTTGTGTAAATTGTTTAAGTTAGAAAAAAAATGAAAACAAAACACTTTTGTATTTTATTTTCCTTTTGGCCGAATTTCAAAAAATAAAAATAAATAACAATTAATTTAATTTTGTTTAATTTACATTGGAACACATTTTACTTTAATAAAGATAACATTTATCTTTAATAAAGTAAACTCACAAATGGACCAATGGTATCAAGCCATTAAAAAGTGAAAATCATTACTTAAGATATTTGTTATATTAATTAATTTAATTATTTAACAAGTAATTAATTAAATAATAAATATAAATATCTTAAATATATGTATTATATTTACATTAAATATCTCAAATACATATATTAATGCTATATATCAAATATCACAATTTGATATTTAATTAATGTGTATTTAATAAAATCAAGTATTAAATACAAATACACATTAATTCTGAAATGACCGTTAGGTCCCTATTGTATGTATTTTTCGTTTGACCGTTAAACGAGTTATAAATAATTAGTATTATTCATAAAAGTTGCCCTAGTACTGTACGAGTATATTTCATTAGTGAGACTCTCTAAGTTCAGACATATCCGTCATGAAATCAAATTTCGTGTCCATAATTCACCCACCCATAAATTATGATGAACACAGATAAAATCTCTGAACCATACAGTCGATGTCACTGCATACGTATAATCTCTCCGTCACAGGTATCCGAATTATTCCAGAGATATAGATACAAACGTCAAATCTCTATAGATATAATCACGTCGACGTTTCTATTAGCAATCCCTTAAAAACACTTAGAACTGATTTCTACAGTATACCACGGGCCCATGGGTTTAACAGATTGCTAATTCCATATTGAATATCTATGTTGTGTACACAGAGCTGACATATCCTTTCTTGATACACACAGGATATCATGAGCATCAGTCCACACCCAACAAACAGACGGAGGTCTGATATAATAGATCGGTGATGTGACTGCCATCTAAGTGTGAATGATAACTCATATATCCATAATGGTATCTCAAGTCAAAGAATCACTATACTCACTCAACCCGAGAATATTCTTATTGACGTTGGTGTACCATCCATTAAGAATCTTCGGTGAGTCATTCAATATTTATCCGCTATAAATACCTACACGTCTATACAAGTTTCCAAGACTCATGGTTCATTGAGAAACCATCGGAATCCAAGATTCCAATATACGACATGTACTAGTCTCAACGGGTTTACTTTACTGACCAAGTAGTGTAAACCTTGACCGGAAACTGTCTAATAATGACAATGTCATGATACAACTCAATGTCAGTTGCGACGTTTTTGCAACAGTATCATAACTAATCATTCTAAGGTATGTTACGTCTTTACCATATAAAAGAGGATGTTATATAAAAGAAACTGCTTATTTTATTCATAATAAAATGTTACATTAGTATTTACAAGGAAATACTTAATAAAATTTGGGCTCAGAGCACCAACCATAACAGATTATACGTATGCAATGACCTCAATCTGTATAGTTCAACGAGTTTATCTGTGGTCATCATAATTTATGAGTGGGTAAATTATGGACACGAATTTGGATTTCATGACGGATATACCTGAACTTAGAGAGTCTCACATAATGGAATAAACTCGTAGAGCAATAGGGCGACTATTATGAGTAATATTGATTATTTAAAAATCGTTTAACGGTTAAACCAATAAATACATGCATATGGGCATTTTAGTCATTTCCTATTTAATGGGTATTTGTATGTAATACATGATTTAATTAAATGCACATTAATAAATTTTCAAATAAGATTTTTGATATATATCATAAATATATGTATTTGAGATATTTAATGTAAATGAAGCACATACATGTAAATATTTATATTTATTGATGATTTAATTATTTAATGGTTAAATAATTAAAGTAATTAAAAATAAAATATCTAAAATGATGATTAAGCTTGGAAATGGATTTTTGTAATTGGTTACACATGCCAATTAACTTTAATAAAGATAAATGTTATCATTTTGATTTTGGGTTCTTTTAATTAGATTAAATATAAACCAAAAATGATAATTATGCCTTTCCCCATTTTTTCGACCAATGACCTACATATATAAAGTGAAATTGTTTCATTTTTGTTAGATTAGGTTAAGTCTCCAAATACACAAAAATAAAGAGTTGAGAGAAACAACAAAGTGTTAAAGCTTTAACAAAGAAAAGCTTGTAGATTTAAAGGTATTTTCATCATATATTTAAATAGAAAAATATTTCTATTGTTTTAAGCTATAACATATGATGTGTATAGGGATGGCAATTTCCGGATCCGGACCTGGGTCTGGACGGACCAGGATCCAGATCCGCAATCTCTCCAATAGACTCGGGTCCGGTATTGGACCCGGAAAAACGCTTCCGGGTCCGGTATTGGACCCGGAAAAACGCTTCCGAGTCCGGACCCGGGTATACCCGGATCCGGACCCGGGTACCGCAACTGCACTGTTTTTTTTTTTTAAATTAAACTCATTTCCATGTGTAAGTTTTGCTTGAAGATTTTTTTTTCAAATGGAAGAGCTATGGGTGGTCACATGAGGTCTCATATGTTGAATCTTCCAAATCTTCATAAAGTAAATCAAGAAAAAGAACATCAACATCAACTCAGTTTTGAAATTGAAACTGAGTCAGCTTCTTCATCTTCAGAAGATGATGACGAAAAAAGTTTGTTTTATGAATTAAGAGAGAACCCAAGAAGGAGCATTTGTTTAGTAGACTCTGAAGATGGAGAGTGAAGACTCGTGCGTGAAGAGTCTGTGTGATTGCAGGAAGGTGGCTGAAGAATGAAGACTGAAGATGGTGTGGGCCGTGTGGCTGCGGGATGGTGGTTGGCTGCTGCGTCCTGCGTGATTTAGGATTAGGAAGGTTGAAAAAGTGAAGATGGTGGCTGTATGATTTAGGAAGAGTGAAGAGTACTGAAGATGATTTAGGAATTAGGGTTATGTTATGTTTTTTTTTTTTATAAAAAAAAAACGGATCCCGGGTCCGGAAATTACCGAACCCGGACCCGGAACAGTGAGGGTCCTCAAAATTTAGAGCCGGATCCGCAATTTTTTTTACGGATTCAGGTCTACCCGGATTCGGGTCGTCCGGGTCCGGGTCTTCTTGCCATGCCTAGATGTGTATATGATTTTCATTCTCTTTAATTTGTGTTGAGATACTTGAATGCTTAAAAATGGATGTATGCATGTGTAATAATTTCAAGTAAGCTTATTTAGTGTAAATAAGGCTTACAATGGTCATTAGATGACTTGTTGTCATTCTAGAGTTATTAGGCCACTCAATAATGACCTAGAAATATTCCTGAGTTATTTCAAAGTGGTGAGACTTGATTGATGTTGGATAGCTTGGATTAAAGTGAGAATATAAATTTATTTTGGTTAATTGTATTAATTAGAAAAATTAGGTTTTATGCCTAAATAAAAATTTGGACTTTTCATATATTGGATGTATTTTGATGTATATTAGATATACAAATCATTTTGGTAGTGATTGGAAATCACCTAGTCTTGTAATTGACAAATTAGGACTAAAACGATCAAAATGTAAAAATATGACAATTTGAGGGGTTCACGACAATTTCAATTTTTTTTTTATTTGTAAAAAATCTGATTTTTGGTTTTTGAGTAATTACAATAAATTAGTTTATTTTAATTTCCCAAGAAAAATCAACAAAATCGGAAAAATTTGATTTTTTACGTTCTGCTGCGCTACCTGATTAAACCGCAAATAACCCAACAAACCTATCCAAAAATAATACACCAAATAGTACATAAGAATCATATTAATGGTTTCAACAACCAAACAAAACAAAAACTTTTCCCTACTAGGTGCGGTCAGATCTATGAATTCTTTGACGCCATTGTAAATTATCTGAATTTTTTTTTCTATATTTTAAATTATCTAAATGATGATTGTATTTTTTGAAAAGTTTATATTTGTATAATTGTGAATCTGATGATAAAAGTAGGGTTGGAAAAATCCTGAATTCTGACCGGGATTAGGAATGATTTTTTTCATGAAAATAACCAAGTCAAGATTCAGGCGAAAAAATTGTTTAGAATCCCGCATTTTAGCCTAAAAGTATCAAATTCCGAATTATTGGGACTTCAAAAAATCAATCGAGATTCGATATGGTTTTCGTCTAGAATCATAATTGGAGAGAGAGCCAGCCGAGACGGGATGTCCCGATTGTCGTCCTTAATTAGAAGAATTATAGTATAAAATACTTGAATAAATTTTAAATTCAATGAATATTATTAATTTTTAATTTATTGTTATTATTAAGAAAATTCAAAAAAATTGAATTAATTGAACCGAACCGATAATTAAAAATAATAAAATTTTTTTAAAAAGAAAAATTGAATAACTACTTTTCTAAAAAATCAATTAATTGTAATCTAAATAGTTTAATCGGTGATTAATCACTGATCATCAGTATAACGATTCCATTTGGTTAATAATCAACGATTGAAATTTTCAATGATTTTATTGGATTTTTGATTGATTAATCGTCAAATACTTATTTTATTCTTCTTTTCCTTGTTTTTTTTCTTTTAGTCAACTCTCCAAATTCTATAATTGTCGATTTTTAAAAAATATTGATAAATGAATTTTAAAAATATTTTATTACCAGTTACACGAAATGTCAATATTACTATTTCTCGATTAATTTTCAATTGATTTCAAATATTTTTGATTAATCTCATATTGCTCAAATTTTTCCGTAATTATATCGAAACAAACCGAACCGGAATGAACCCAACCAAATGCTACCATTAAATTTGACCATTAAACCAGAGTCCCAAACGGGCCAAACCGACTCATTCCTTGCTTTCACCAAAGACACCGATTTAGGGTTTCAACTTTCAACACACGGGAGAGATTAGAGATACTATCTCTGGATCATTTGTCCGTAGAAAGCAACAAAGAGAGAGGCGCCATGGATATGCAAAGCGACTTCGATAGATTGCTCTTATTTGAGCACGCTCGCAAAACCGCCGAAGCTACATACGCCACGAACCCTCTCGATGCCGATGTTCGTTTCTAATAATTTCTTTGACCCTCTCTCTGTTTTTTCGCCCTCTCTTTATTTTTTATTATCTGGGTCTGTTTGGTTTCTGAGAAATTGTGGGGAAATATGGAAAGTTTCAAATTTTATTTATTTATTTATTTGTTTTATTGGTGCAGAATTTAACGAGATGGGGAGGCGCCCTTTTGGAGTTGTCTCAGTTTCAAACAGTTCCCGATTCGAAGAAGATGATTTTAGGTGCATAAATTTTTATCTATCATATAATTCAGGAATAAATTTATTTAGTTAAATTATTTATTCTTTTTAAGTCATGCATTTTTGTGTGGGATAACTGTCAACTGTGTAGTTGTTTGATGATATAACAGATGCAATTTCTCTAATTTAATGTTATAACAGATGCAATTTCAAAGCTGGAGGAGGCATTGTTGGTTACCCCCAACAAACACGACACATTGTGGTGCCTGGGGAATGCTTACACTTCTCATGCATTTTTGACTCCTGACCAGGACGAGGCAAATGAGTATTTCAATAAGGCAACTAAGTACTTCCAACAAGCTGTTGAGGAGGTATTTTTATTTTTTTCTATTTGCAGTGATGCATAAATGGTAAATAATAGATAGTATGGTATGCATGATAATAATGCATTTGGGGGGTTTATTTTTTTGTAGGATCCCTCAAACGAACTTTACCAGAAGTCTTTAGAGGTGGCTGCAAAGGTACTTCTCAGTCATTTCTTTTGCCATTTAATGTTCGTGGGCAACGTTTATGTTTTATGTGGTTAAGCTTTCTAGTTTTAATCCCTCTCTTGTGATAGTTTGGTGCAAGCTTTGTCTGGAAATTTGATCCTTTTTTAATGTTCAAATATAGAATGTAATTCAACAATGGTTTGGGTTCTACATTTAATGAGGAAAGATCGATTCTGATTTAAAACCTGATGGAAATGCTACCCAGGAAGCAAGAGAAGGGGCTGAGTGTGGGTATTGATGGGAATATGGGATATAGGTTACTTTTGGACAAACTTGTCTTCTAGGAAAATCTTATGGATGTGTTGTTTATACTTTGAGGAAATGCTACCCAGGAAGCAAGAGAATGGGCTGATTGTGAATGTTGATGGGATGTAGTTACTTTTGGACAAATTTGTCTCTGGCAAAATCTTAAGGATGTGCTATTTATAATTTGATTATTAAAATGTCATGTCGCATTGGATGGGAGGTTACCATAGTATCATTCTTAAAAGCTGTAGGAAATAAATGGCAACTTTCTCTTTAGAGTTTTGACTGAATAAGGATTAGATAGTAGAGTTGTCTGAAATGTTGATAGGAGACTGAGAAAGAATTTGTTCTCGAGTTTTTGCTGGAGATTGCTTTGCAGTTCCCATTGTTGTTTTGATATTACAACAATGATGGATTTGTAATAACACTTATGTTTTGTCTTTTGTCAAGTTGTTGATGTAAATGATTAACCTATGATGGTTGTCTGTTGGAAGCATTAAAATGACAGTGTCACAATCATGTAGAATGATTAGCACCCAGGCGATTCCTAGGTAAGGGCTTGATCATTCTAAGGTGCCTGCTTCACCCATGAGGAGGAGTTGTGATTTCCAAGTAGGTTTGCTAGTTACAGATCTTATTGACTTAAATTTTATTAAATTTGAGTTTTCCAAGTATTCATTATTATAGAATTGGTAGAAAACTCTCAACGTTGTTGGTTATATCTGTATAGGGCTTCTAATGTGCCTTTTTATTTCCAATGAGTCATTGTCATAGAAATGTTAGGAGTTAACTCTTGATGCGTTCTGTATACCGTATCTAAGTACTGTTAATTTTGAGTTCTCTCAGCTAGATTGATAGCATATTGTTTATATGTTTGTGTCCTTAGGCTCCAGAATTGCACGTGGAAATCCATAAGCATGGTTTAGGTCAACAAGCGGTGGGAGCATCTGCTGGACCTTCTTCTACTTCTTCGAGTGCGAAGGTGATAATCTGAAGCTTTATTTATTATTATTATTATTTTTATTTGCAGCTCATGCATGTGCTGTGGTTTTTTCGGGCTATTAATGATGCTAATTGGAATGTGTCCATCTGGCATAATTCTTTCTACGCTATTCATTCAGCATTATATTCTTAAATTGACAGAAAACTTTTAATAAAAACTGTTACTCGAGAGTTTTGGAGGATAAAGAGGTCAGATGTGCTCTTAGCCTGAATCACTGTTGACATGCATGTGTTTTTCTTTGGTGCATATACAGCATTGTTCATTAATTATAATTAATAATAATAGGTTGTAAGAATGCCATGGTTAGAAATATGGGACATCGTGGTCCTATATTTGAGTGTTCTGGAATAATGCTCGGATTGGTGCCATTGCTACCAATTTCATGTCCCTTCTACATTTTTACTGCTTATGCTGACGTGGTGCATATACATGTGGGTGGGAAGAGATTTCATTTCTGGAATAAGATTTATGCCCAAGCAAGGGACATGCAATTGTTATTACTTCTATTATTTGTTCGTTAAGGTATTGCATTGTCTGTTTTGTATCGGTTTGGGTATTCCTCACTTGTGGTTCTCAGTAAAGATGAAGATTATTGCTGCAGAAGTTGCTTGATCATTTCATGTGTTCATTAACATTAAGTTGGTTAACTTCTTTTTCTCCCTCTCAGACTTCAAAGAAGAAGAAAAGCAGCGATCTCAAATATGACGTATTCGGATGGGTAATCCTTGCTGTTGGCATTATTGCATGGGTGGGATTTGCAAAGTCCCATATGCCGCCTCCTCCCCCCACTCCACGATAAGTGAGGAACATGGTTTGTGCCTCGGGTACTCTGAAGTTTCAATATCAGCAACTCCACTGAGCTGTTTACATGATAATTGAGAATTTCATGTATTGTATTGTTCCTTTAGTTACTATTTTAGTCAGTTACTTTGTTTTTACGTAAAAACCAATATAAAAAAATGAAAAAAAAAGTGAGCCATCTTCTATATGGAAATCATTGAATTTTTCCAAATGATGTCTAATTAACTATTTTTTCTTGCCGTATCCAGTGTCTGCAGGATGGATAGTGAAAATACTGTATGATTTGTTTCGGAATCGTCCTGAAGCTTTAATTTCATTTCATTAGAACCATATCTTCATATTTTTTGTTTATTTGGTGTGGTGTGTCAACTCATGGACTCATTGGCTTTTGCAGTGGATGAATTCCTCGGAGCTTATTCTTTCCGGGTTTGGATTTTAAATTTGCATTTAATGGGTATAAAGTTTTCGGGAATAGTAATGGATGGAGGTAATTGTTGATTTTGACAAAGGGGATAGTGAATCTTGATATTAAAACTGGATGCATGTTCTAATTGGTTGAAATTCAACTATGCAAATGAATTTAATCTAGAAACATAAGCTGTTTGACTACAATCGAGTGGAAACAAGAGATCTGAGTTAAAATCTAAATCTTCTGTACAAAAAAATGGATGATTCTTGAATCAAAACACCATTAATGGACAGATGGGTATTGTTAAAATCTGAAGTGGTGACGATCAGTGAGTGATTTGACATCAATGTGAGTCATCTTGAGCAGACTTGAGGCTATCTTGGGAGAGTCTTGAAGGTGATATGACATTGAAGGTGAAAAGGATTTTAATCAAAACTTCCATCTTCAAAGCCCGAAACTTTTTTGCAGCCTGCAATTTCACAATGAATTAGTTACACAATAAATTAAAAGAACAATCTAAAAATCAGATCCTAACTCAATTACAAATGTACAATTGGATATCCATTAGATCAATCAAAGAAAATGAATGAGAAAATATCTTATAAATTATATTTATCGTATGAAACGAGCACAAAAGGTTGAGATGGCCGAGTTGGTCTAAGGCGCCAGATTAAGGTTCTGGTCCGAAAGGGCGTGGGTTCAAATCCCACTCTCAACATTTCTGTTTTTCTAAATTAGATTTGGGCCCACTAGACTAGACTAGTGAATGAATGGTCTTTAAGATAAGGTCTCACTCCGTCTTCATCTTCTGAATTTTTTTTTTTTCATTTCAGCCGAAGATATCATAAAACGAAACAAAAAATGGCAACTGTATCAATGAGTGTAAACCTAATCGGCTCTTTCAAGGGTCTCTCTTTATCTTCGACCTCTTCCTCGTCATTCCTCAAAGGCGATTTCACTCTCTGTCCCAAATCAGTCACCATTCCCGTCCCCCCTAAATCGCCGTTTCCATTAACCATCGAGTCTGCCCACAAGAAGGGTGCCGGTAGTACGAAGAACGGCCGTGACTCGAAAGGCCAGCGGCTCGGCGTCAAGATTTTCGGCGACCAGGCCGCCAAGCCTGGCGCAATTATCGTCCGCCAGCGTGGCACCAAGGTTTCACCCTAAAAACTTTCAATTGATTTTTTTTTTTTTTGGGCATTTCGTAAATAATGAGATTATAATTTCTAGTAAATTCTTCAGTTTCATCCTGGGAAAAACGTGGGGATTGGCAAAGATCATACAATTTTCGCTTTAATTGATGGACTTGTCAAATTCGAGAAGTTTGGACCTGACAGGAAGAAGGTAAAAAAAAAAATACACAAAACATGGCAATAAGTGTTTGTGAAAATGCTCAAGTGAAATGTATTGTAATTGAATATGGATTTACAGATAAGTGTTTACCCAAGAGAGGTGCAGGCTGAGAATCCCAACAGCTATAGAGCGAGGAAGAGAGAGTACTTCAGGCTGCAACGTGAGAAGAAGAAGGCAAGAAAGGAAGCTTATTTGGCTCAACCTCAGTTGGTGCTGGCTTCCGCTGCTGCTGCTGATACTGATGGCAATCCCAATTGCTAAGTATTAAAGCTTCTCTTATTTGGTTTCTTCAAATGTTACATTGTTTGTCACTGTTGATTTTTGATTAATTTTGCAGTATCTACTTGTATTTTTATCCTCCTATACTCCCATGTAGTATTGAATTTGATGAAGCAAGCATTCTATTTAGACAAAGTTTTCTTTTATCTTTTTCTCTTAAAACAATGCCACTCCTTATGTAGACATGTTCTAGTTTCATTCTTGTGTGTGAATGGGAAAAGAGGTCTCTTAACCATACTATCTTAAGGGTGTTATTTAATTATTATCAAGAAATTTCAAATTATTTTATTTTGATATGATTTTAAACAGTACCAAACATACTCTAAAGATTGGTGTATTCAATTTTGAGTATTTTAAAAAGTTTTTTAAAATCATAAGTTATATTCAATTATGATTTTAAATATCTCCATTGATTTTTAAGAATTTTGTTAAATGATGAATTGTTGATGATTTTTAAATGACTTTTTACCTTCAGAGATTTAACAAACTCTATTCTGTTACAAATTTTTCATTTTTTTTTTTTTTTTTTTTTTTTTTTTTTGGTTTCAACTTTCAAGATCTTATTTATCACATTCGCTAATAAAACTTAATGTTCCCGTCACTTGTGAAAATGAAATTATTACATTTAAATGAGAAAAATACACACCATTTGCTTTTAAAATTTCATTCTACATGAAATTTTTTTTATATATATATATATATATATAAACCTAATTCAATCAAAATCTCAATTCAATACAATCAATTTAAATCTTAACCAGGTTGATGATTAGTTAGAACTAAAACTGCAACTTAAATGGAGGGTTTGCGACTGCTAAAGGTGAAGCGACATAAAATGATTTAACAAAATTCCTCTTGGTAAGCACCCAACAAAAGTGTAACAAAAGGAAATGCACTTCCGGCAGAAACCAGCTTAAAGCAAATCCAAAGTCTAATTCAAAAAGTTTCAAGACATATTGAGGTAATTAATGTCCAACAAAATCCTAAAGTTGAATCCTTCCTCACTTGGAAACCTCATCTTCAAAGCCCAACACTTTGTGCAACCTGCAATTTCACAATTGATTTAATTAGTTGTTACTCAAGAGAACAAACAAAGCATGACTCTGACAAAACAATTTAAAGTTTCCATAAGACCATATAACCAACAAAAGGTGAACAATGGTCCTCAAACCCATTGATTATTCTTCTTCACTTATACAGTATATACAACTATTTCTTCACGTCTAGGAAGAACAAACTATTGATAAAATCTCCTGAAGAGCATGTAAGCTTCAAAAGGCTATCCAATGGTGAATTATCATCTCACAACTCACAGGAAGCAAAACAATTGCAAAAGCAGTGAGAGTACTCAAGAATGTCAATGTCACCAGTATTGCTGAATCTTGGATGCAAACTTGAGGAAATTTTTTTAAAAATACAAGGCATCTAATCTAAATTTCAAATAAAATACACCAGCCGATAACAATATGTACCAAAATTCAGCAATAGAACAAATAAGCTTTGAAGAACCATACATAATAAAGGGATTAAAAGATTTCATGAGAAATCAAACCTACTTGATGTATGTAGTTTTGCTCACATCATGTTGGACGTTGGTTATTATTCAACATGTTTAACCCTGTACGTACCTCTAATATTTACACATTTCTTTATTCCTATATGCAAATAATGGACTTGTCCCTCAAAATAATCATCAAATCACAATTTAACTAAACTAGTTTCCAAATTCATGTTAAGCCACTTAAAAGCTAACCAAGATTTCTCCAATTAATGAATGCATTACACCAATGTGCAACAGAATATGTAAACCCCCTGCATAGAATATCTCATCCAAAAAGATGCTCATCAAAGGACTACGAGATAAGTTTATACAAAGACTTGCATTTTAAAACAGAAAACAGAAGCCTCCTAGTTTTAACAGTGTCTCAGATAGAAAAACAACATCACTCTGTTTTCTTGCCACAGCAAACAGGAGCTCAAAAAACCAGAATAACAAAACACCCTCTTTAAAATCTTTGGCCATTTATTGTCATGTCATCATATCTAGTTGATGAAGAGGCTCTTTCAAGTCTCAGATTATTCTATAGGTTGTGAACCAGAACCTTCATAATTCTTTCTAATATTGTCATCCAAGATTCCATTAGTAGTATCAAAAAGTCAAGAAATAGAAAATTCCCATATCATTTCCCTTAAAATCAACGAGCACATCCTTCTTGTTGCATTTTATATGTAAAAAATTAACCAAAAAATTGGAGTCAGCGACAATGGCTCCTATAAATATTAAATAGGATTTTAATACGTATATTAGATGATAACAGAATGTTTGTGTAGTCAATTATTTACTGTTTCAAATATAAATCAAGCAGGTTTTACAACAAGAATTCTACTCGATAAAACAGATTAAATTTCATATAAAATGAACTGGAATATAAACTCTTCCAATTATCATGCGATATTAATATATCTTTCCACGCCCCTTATTAATTAGCTCTATATGAATTTCATATCCAAATTAAACCTAAATCTCAACTTGCTATCATTTATAAAAACATGCACACAGAGCAAAGCAATAATTTTTCAATCACAAATGAAACAATCGTCTTATACCTTAACCAGATCCGACAATAATATTGTTGATAGGGATGAAGATCAACTTCACGAAGAAACCGACGAATCCCATCACAACGAATCCGATCGCTGTACGGAACGCTACCTTCGTGAATTCTGCGAAATTCCAAATCAATCACTCATCAAAACATCGGTAGATTAAAAAAAAATAAAATAGATCGGAAAATAAATAAAAATAAAAATATCAAATCGGAATTCTCAAGACAAAAGTGAAGTACCTTTGCGATCGGGTTTGTGACACCTCTTAACGAGGCGTACGCTATCTTTAGCGAAGTCTCTGAGGGGATCGAAGACGTTGTCAATGGCGTCCATTTTGTATTTCTCCTTTGACGACTGATTAATCGAACGAACGAGGAAGTGAATTTTATTTAGATCTGTTATTTTTACGTAACGGACTGATATATAATAGAAGGGCAAATTTAAGAAAATTGGTCCATTATGTTGTCTCGTTGTCGTTGGGGGCAATTAGGTCTAGCTAATATGCCGGCCGACTACGGTTCTGGTTCCAACCGGTTCCGGAATTGGAATCGTAATATTTCGGTTCGGTTAGGTTCTTCCTAACCGAATCGAAATCGAACTGTTGGAACCGAATGGTTCTAGCAGTTCGAACCAGAACCATTTAAATTTTTTATTTTTATTTTTAAAAAAATCATTATTAAAATTAAAAAAATCGGAACCGAACCGGAACCATTCGGTTCGATTCCGGTTCCACACTTGTGGAATCTGGAACCGGTCGGTTCGGTTCTAGTTCGGAATCGAACCAGACCGGTGGCCACCCCTATGCCAAAGAACCAAGATCTTCATTATTTGGTCGAACTGAGAACCGACCGTCGTTTAGGCCGGTTGAATCATAAAAATCAAAATGAAAAAAAAAAACATATTAAAATCGGTGAAGTCAATAAATCGGATCGATGGGTTTTTAACCAATTCTTTTATAATTTTTAATTAATTAAAATAATTTACAACGTCAGATATTTTAAATCACCGGTTTAATCACTAGTCCAGTTTTTAAAACAATACTTAAAGATTATTTAAAACTAACTTTGTGGCGGCGCGTTGCGCGGGTTTTATTTGAAGGCAAATGATTACTAGTTTTTATTTGAATGTTTGATTGATTATTTTGAAAGAGTTTATTAGTTTGTTGTAATTATCACTTGATTAATATATGATATTGATGAATTATAATCCTTTTGTCATATATATATATATTAGTTTTTGCCCGTGCCTACGGCACGGTGTTACAGTATTTGCTCGTGCCTACGGCACGGTGTTACAGAATTAAATGATTTTATTTTTTAATTAAATGATGCCCATGCCTACGGCATCAACACACACACACACACAACACACACACACACCACACACACACACACCACACACACACACACACACACACACACACACACCACACACCACAACACACACACACACACACACACACACAACACACACACACACCATGTATGTATTAATAAGGAGTTGGAAAGTTTGTTGTTCAAATTTATTAATTAAACATTTCATACAATTAATTCAACAATAAATAACATCTTACATAAACTAAGCTAGATATCTAGTGTAGTCTTATAGCAATTGGTTGCGAAGAGCAAATAGATGTGAAGATTCAAGAGTTTAATGAAGATATCTAGTGTAGTCTTATAACTTAGAACTCTCATTATAAGTGAGTCTTTAATTCAAGTACTCTAATCTCATAGGACTCATGCACATTCATTTATATGCATTAGGGTCAAGTGCATAATATTTTTAATCTTCAAATCCGGAGATTTTTGCACTGAGACCGATATACCGGTCTCCCACACTGCATACCGAGGACCCTGCTATGTCTTGGACAGATTTACATTCTCTCTGAATTTGGGCTACTCCATATCAGTCTCATATATCGGTCAACCTGAGTTTTCACAGCTCCTGGAACTGGGACGATTCATACCGGTCCTCATACCAGTGAGCTAACCGGTATACCAGCCTCTATACCGGTCAGTAATCTGATATGTGCACTTTAACCTTTAACGGTAATATACCTATTATGATTTGAACGACCGACATACTGGCCATTGTAGATTGGCATACCGATCTCAGACAGAGAGCTGAGACATTTTTTCACCTTCAATATATATTGAGCCTCAATTTCGTTTTTGCCAACTTTTTGCACATTCATAATTTTTCTCTAAGGCAAAAACATTGAGAGTAACTTAAGTCTTCTTGATCATACACTCTTATTATAATCAAAGCTCACACACCTCACATTCATACACATTTAGTGAGCTTAGTTTACTTGGGTTAGAAACTCACATATTTGTGAAGGGTTCTCTAAGAACAATTCCAAAATCAAATAAGCATAAAAGATGTGAATACTCGAAGTAAGATAGCGGAAAAATACTTACAACGATCGGATAAGTGGATGTAGGAAAGTTCTAAAATTTCCTCTTTGAGAAGTGCTCCAAGATTTTCTTCTTTGATTGTACGTTGAGCTTCAAGCTTGGTGAATGAATTCCAAATTCAAGGGATGTTTCCCTATCACCTTTGTAGACTCTTTCAAGTGCTAGCTTAGGAAGAAATTGCAACAAAATCTTCTATTGGTGTTCTTGTAACTCTCGGCAATGTGATAATTTTAGAGATGGATAGAGGCTTTTCACGCCCAAGTGAGAGAGAAGAGAGTGATGAATGAAAATGTGTTAAGTGAAAATGATTTCAAAAATCAAAGACATATACCAAACCTTAGTTAGTAAAATGTCTTTCACCTTTTCAAGTTTATGTAAGAAACAAGTTACCAACCACTTCGAACTTCTATCAACTTAAAGTGATAAAGTTGACAAGTGATGTGACTTGATGTGGGCCCCACTTTAATTCAAAATCCGAGTGGTCCCGCAAACACATTTCGGGCTCGGGTTCTTTAATTCCGAATTAACGAATTTTCCGTTGCGACTTAATTAAATCAAATGTAATTAAATAATAATGTCTTGCAAAATTATTACGAAAGTCGCTCTCGAATTAATTCTAAATTAATTCGTTCGCCCGAATTAAAATCCAATTTTAATTCCGCTATGAAATCTAATTTCATTTAATCACCGAATATATTATTTTATCGATTAATTCCAAATTAATCATTCTCTCTCTTCTATTCGAATTTTATCCCAGATAAATTCTTACCGTAATTATCCTAGATTAATTTTCTCTCTCTTTCTAGTTAATCCCAGATTAATTATGTTCGAGTCATACGTCTTCGGTGAATCTTCGGGAAGCGACCCATGAGATCCCAGGATATGTTGGCAGTAAATCCGGTCGTCGGACTATCCAAACACGTGCGTATCCGGTACCATGTTCTTACCGATTTACAAGATATGGTTAGCTTCTAGCAAAGCACCGTGCCTACCCAATTCTCCAGAAATATTCTTTAAGGAATATATAATCTTTATCAGACGTAGTATATGTAGTATTGCATATTACGATCCAGTATCTGATGTCACATGCAAGGCCTGAGGCTGGAACAATGTCTGCCTCATACGAAGCATATATCGGATTACAAGCAACTAGTCTATTTAATCGGATAATCATGACCTTGTCATATTATCCCGATGGTTGCAACCAATTAGAATACCAGTTTTGTATCCCTGCGTGATCATCATCTCCATATGACTGAAGTGATACTTCCATCTTGACATCACACCCAATACACTACGATTCTCAATAAACCCAGAAGAGACGTACACAGAACCTGTTAAAGTCCTGGACGACCAAAACAAAGCGTATTGATTGTTGCAAGTACTAGCGATGCAAGTCTCAGGTTAAGACCAAATACACCTACCCTGATGCGAATTCCCATAGACACATAGTCATACTACCAATGTGATTCCGTGGGATCTATCCAGAGTGAAGCTGTTTCCGTACCATCGGTAAACATAACCTCCTATCACACTTGCATAAGTATCAAATACTTAAACATATGAGAACTATGATGTTACGCTTCCATAACACGCACAAATTTAATACTAGTCTATTCCGCATTATCGATGTCCAGTCTCGATAATACTACGACTATGGATATTTAATGATTAAACCTTCGTGGATTGATACTGTCTCATATCTTATAATCCGGAACTAATCATAAGGACTTTTATCATTTATATATATTCAAGTAATCTAATTACAAAATGATAAAATAGCAATTTCCTTTGTCACATAGTTAATTTGTACAAAAACCACAATGTCTTTTACAAATAATGACGCTATGGTTCATAATTGTCCAACAATCTCCCAATTGGCCTATAGCCAGTCACTCAAGTATCTAACACCTGAACTATGTACATGTCGCTCAAACTTTTGATGAGGAATAGCTTTCGTCAGCGGATCTGCAATGTTGTCATCTGATGCGACCTTCTCGATCTTCACATCGCCACGATGTATGATCTCACGAATCAGATGGAAACGTCGAAGAACATGCTTAGATCGTTGATGAGAAGCGGGTTCCTTAGCCTGCGCTATAGCCCCGTTATTGTCACAATACAAAGGAACGGGCTCAGCTGCTAACGGAACTACTCCTAATTCAATTAGGAATTTACGGATCCAAACTGCTTCTTTTGCTGCCTCAGCTGCATCGATGTTTTCCGCTTCTGTTGTTGAATCGGCAACAGTCTCTTACTTGGAAGATTTCCAGCATACTGCTCCGTTGTTCAAATTAACCTTCGTGGATTGATACTGTCTCATATCTTATAATCCGGAACTAATCATAATGACTTTTATCATTTATATATATTCAAGTAATCTAATTACAAAATGATAAAATATCAATTTCATTATCACATAGTTAATTTGTACAAAAACCACAATGTCTTTTACAAATAGCAATTTCATTGGTCACATAGTTAATTTGATTAGGTCTCATCATACACCCTTAAGCATGCATTCTAAAAGCATAATAAGGTGCGATAAATAAATAATAATGATATGCGGATGGATATCTCACAAATTATTCCTAGAACAAATCACTCCATTTCCTCTCCCCGTCTAGCATTATTCTAACGTCTACCCAATTACATAATACAATAAAAAAACCTCATTACATTGAGGGGAATTGGTGAGAAGAGAATTACATTGAGTCAAGAGATAAAGGCTGGACACGCAAGTCCAATTTAATAAATTCTAAATTTATTACAACAATTTCCAAAATTGCCCTCACCCATCTAATATCCATCCGATATACATTATTCATACAATACATCCATGTATTCACACAAAGTATGTTATTCAATCAATATAATCTAATCCAATTAATTAATCTTTGAATTAAGTGATCATCTAATGTTCAAACAACGATTTGATTTGCGCGAGTCCAAATCGTTTAAGAATAAGTACTCAAAGTGCGAATTCTTGAATTATATCGAACTACAATTTTAAATCCGATTTAATTTGTATTCAATACTAATTCTTATTTAATTCCAAATTAAATTATTACACTTTATTAATGTGCCTTTACGACTTAGATTCTAATCTAATCTTAATGGGTCTCAAAGGCCCAATTAACATCCAATGTTAATTAATTAAAGTCCAATGGGCTTTCAATTAATTTCTTAAGGCATGGACTTTGGCAACCAAAGCCCAATAAGAATCATCATTTGCCATAAAATTAATTTTGGCCCATTAGGCCCAATTAATTATTTAAAGGCCCATTTATTATATTTGGACTTAATGGTATGATTTTAGGCCCAATTTGGATCCAATCCAATTGTCCTAAACCAACTTGGCCCAACCAAGCCCATTAGGCCCAAATACAACAATTTTAGCCCAATTCCAAAGTTAAGCCTAATTAATTAAATTCCAAAATTCCAAAAATCACAATTTATTTAATTAAAGTGTATAGCCATAATTAATTAGTTAAATTAACATTTCCAAAATACAAATTTACATAATTAATCATGCTTTATCATTTTCAATTCATGTCCAACATAATTGAAGCAAAATCAACCTCATTCCATGCTCTACAAGTCACGGCAATATTGAGCATTTTATATCCGATTTTGATTTCGATCAAATTAAATCATAAATCAATATACTCATGCATTTTAAACACATCCAATTGTCTAAAAAATAAAAAAATCACCATGACAAAAAGGTCCATAAGATTCAGCCAAGCCAAAAATTTGGGGAAAAATTGTCTAATCAATTTTTTTTTATAAAATTAATCATGCATAACTCTAAGTTATCATAATCTAAGCATACTCAAACAATCAATTTGATAAAATCATGCTCCAAGCAAAAATACCCAAATTCAAGATTATGAACCCTAATTCATTTCATGCTTAATTTAGCTCATGATACCATTGAAGGGTTCTCTAAGAACAATTCTAAGATCAAATAAGCATAAAATATGTGAATACTCGAAGTAAGATAGCGGAAAAATACTTACAACGATCGGATAAGTGGATGTAGGAAAGTTCAAAAATTTCCTCTTTGAGAAGTGCTCCAAGATCTTCTTCTTTGATCGTATGTTGAGCTCCAAGCTTGGTGAATGAATTCCAAACTCAAGGGATGTTTCCCTATCACCTTTGTAGACTCATTCAAGTGCTAGCTTAGGAAGAAATTGCAACAAAATCTTCTATTGATGTTCTTGTAACTCTCGGCAATGTGAGAATTTTAGAGAGGGAGAGAGGCTTTTCACGCCCAAGTGAGAGAGAGAAAAGAGTGATGAATGAAAATGTGTTAAGTGAAAATGATTTCAAAAATCAAAGACATATACCAAACCTTAGTTAGTAAATGTCTTTCACCTTTTCAAGTTTGTGTAAGAACAAGTTACCAACCACTTCGAACTTCTATCAACTTAAAGTGATAAAGTTGACAAGTGATGTGACTTAATGTGGGCACTACTTTAATTCAAAATACGAGTGGGCCCGCAAACACATTCCGGGCTCGGGTTCGTTAATTCTGAATTAACGAATTTTCCGTTGCGACTTAATTAATCAAATTTAATTAAATAATAATGCCTTGCAAAATCATTACGAAAGTCGCTCGCGAATTAATTCTAAATTAATTCGTTCGCCCGAATTAAAATCCAATTTTAATTCCACTATGAAATCTAATTTCATTTAATATACCGAATATATTATTTTATCAATTAATTCCAAATTAATCCTTCTATCTCTTCTATTCGAATTGGGTATATTGAGAATCGTAGTGTATTGGGTGTGATGTCAAGATGGAAGTATCACTCCAGTCATATGGATGATGGTCACGTAGGATACAGAACTAGTGTTCTTTAGTACTGCAGTCATCGGGATAATATGACTAGGTCATGATTATCCGATTATAGAGACTAGTTACCAGAGATTCGACATGTGTTTCGTACATGGCAGACACAATTCCAGCCCCAGGCCTAGCACGTAACATCCGATACTGGGTAGATTACATAATACTACGTATACTACGCCTGATATAGATTACATATTCCATTAAGAATATTTCTGGAGAATTGGGTAGGCAACCATGTCTTGTAAATCGGTAAAAACGGAGTACTAGGTACGTATGTGTTCGGATAGTCCGACGACCGGATTTACTGCCAATATATCTGGGGATCTCATGGGTCGCTTCCCGAAGATTCACCGATGATGTATGACTCGGACATAATTAATCTGGGATTAATTATAAGAGAGAGAAAATTAATCTAGGATTAATTACGGAGATATTTTATCTGGGATAAAATATTATTTAAAGAGAGAGAACGATTAATTTGGAATTAATCGATAAATTAATATATTCGATATATTAAACGAAATTGGATTTCGACGCGAAATTAAAATTAGATTTTAATTCGGGCGAACGAGTTAATTTAAAATTAATTCGCTAGCGACATGAATAGTAATTTTGCTATGCATAATTATTTAATTACGTCGCAACGGAAAATTTGTTAATTCGGAATTAGCAAACCCGAGCCCGGGAGTGTTTGCGGGCCCACTCTCATTTCGAATCGAGTGGGTCCCACAAGTCACATCACGCGTCACATCATTAGTCATTCTTGTGATGGAAGTCACATCAACTTTGAGTGATGTGATGCTTGTCACTTTTTGTGATTGATGGGGGTGGTTAAAGACTTTAAAGTCTTGTACAATTCTTGGAAAGTGTATTATGTATTTGATTTTTGAAATCAAACACAACACACACAACTCATCTCTCTCTCTCTCCCTCATTCGGCCAAGGGCCATTTTTTCTCTCTTTTGGTTCTCTTTTCCGAGAACAACAATGATGAACAAGGAAATTTTATGGCAAAATTCCAAAGCTAGCACTTAAAGGAGTCATTCAAAGGTGATAGGGAAACCCATCTATGAGCATGGAATCCATTCTCAAAGCTTGGAGCTTGAAGATCAAACATGGAGCACAAAAGAGGGGCATGGCCGAGAGCTTCAAGGAAGGAGCATAAATTTTTTGTGTTCTACGCATCGCAAATCCGTTCATTGTAAGTATGATTCCGCCATACTTCTTTATTGTATTCACAATATTTTCATTGCTTGAATGATCTTGGGACTATAGTTGAAACCCAACAACTTAAACATATGGGAACTATGCTGTTACGCTTCCATAACATGCACAAGTGCAATACTAGTCTATTCTGCATTATCGATGTCCAGTCTCGATAATACTACGACTATGGATATTTAATGATTAAACCTTCATTAATTGATACTGTCTCATATCTTATAATCCGGAACTAATCAAAAGAACTTTTATCATTTATATATATTCAAGTAATCTAATTACAAAATGATAAAATAACAATTTCCTTTGTCACATAGTTTTTTTGTACAAAAACCACAATGTCTTTTACAAATAGTGTCGCTATGGGTCATAATTGTCCAACAATCTCCCACTTGGCCTATAGCCAGTCACTCAAGTATCTAACACATGAACTATGTACATGTCGCTCAAAATTTTGCTAAGGAATAGCTTTCGTCAGCGGATTTGCAATGTTGTCTTTATCGGTTTGGAAACTTGCATCGGTATACCCAGTTACCTCAAGTTCTCCATCTCCATAGATTAAGAACACATCCCTAGTTCATCTAAGATACTTAAGGATGTTCTTAACCGCAACCCAGTGACTATCACCTGGATCGGCCTGATAGCGACTACACATGCTCAAAGCATATGAGACATCAGGTCCTGTACATATCATGACATACATGATCGATCCTACTGCAGAAGCGAATGAGATCTGACTCATGTTGTCTCTCTCATCTTGAGTTTTATGACACATGTCCTTGTAAATCGGTAAGAACGGGGTACGGGGTACACACGTGTTCGGATAATCCGACGACCGGATTTACTGCCAACATATCCAGAGATCTCATGGGTCGCTTCCCGAAGATTCACCGATGACGTTTGACTCGAACAGAATTAATCTGGGATTAATTATGAGAGAGAGAAAATTAATCTAGGATTAATTACGGCAAGAATTTATCTGGGATAAAATTCGATAAGAAGAGAGTGAACGATTAATTTGGAATTAATCGATTAAATAATATATTCGATATATTAATTGATATTAGATTTCGACGCGAAATTAAAATTGGATTTTAATTCGGGCGAAAGAATTAATTTAGAATTAATTCACGAACGACTTTCGTAATAATTTTGCGAGACATTATTATTTAATTAAATTAGATTTAATTACGTCGACGGAAAGTTCGTTTAATCGGATTAAGCGAACCCGAGTTCGAAGTGTGTTGAGCAAGCCACTTAAATTTTGAATTAAAGTGGGTCCCACCAACTTACATCACTTGTCCATCAAGTGTCAATTTGGTAATGGAAGTGGTTGGAGGCATTAAATGCATTTTTCCCTCCAACACTTTGCTTTAGCTTTTGGTAAAGCATATATCAACTTTAAGGGTTTGACTTTTAGAAGTGGTATTGGATTTTAGAAATCAAATATACCAAAACCAAAAATCCTCTATTCTCTCTTCCCATTGCCGTGACTTCTCCCTCTTGGTTTGGAAATTTTGTTTCAAAATTTCTTCATTTCTAGCACATAAATGAGTCTACAAAGGTGTTAGGGAAACCTTTCCCATTGAGTTTGGAATCAAATTTCAAAGCTTGGAGCTAAACCATTCATACAAAGGAGAGCTTCGAACATTTCTCAAAGAAGCAAAATTTTTGTATTCTCTACATCCATATTGCCGACCAATGTAAGTATTATTTCCGTAATCTTACTTTGATTATTCACACAATTTATGCTTAATAGATACTTGGCATGTTCTAGGAGAACCCAACAATTCGAGCTGAAGAATGCTGGTGCTACCTACCAACGTCTTGTCAACAATATGTTTTCCCATCAGATTGGAAAAACCATAGAGGTCTACATTGATGACATGTTGGTGAAATCTTTACAAGCCGAGCAATACCCGAGACACTTAGAAGAAGCATTCGATGTGATGAGGAAATATGGGATGAAGTTGAACCCCACCAAGTGTGCTTTTGGGGTAGCCTCCGGAAAATTTCTTGGCAACCTGGTCACTCGACGTGGAATAGAAGCCAATCCGAAGCAGATAAAGTCGGTCATCAACATCCCTTCCCCAATAAACCCCAAAGAAGCCATGCGACATGCGGAAAGAATCGCCGCTCTCAATAGATTCATCTCTAAGTCTACCGACAAAAGCTTCTTGTTTTTCTCCACCCATGGGAAACCAAAGAAGTTCGAGTGGACTCCGGCCTGCGAAGAAGCCTTAAACAGACTAAAAGAGTACTTAACCACATCTTCCTTCATGTCCAAGCCAGTCGACGGTGAAAGATTATTCCTCTACCTTAGAGTCTCGGAACATGAGATCAGCGCTGTTTTAATAAGGGAAGAAGGAGGACAACAACTCTCGGTCTACTACGTGAGTAAAGCTCTACTAGACCCGGAGACTCGGTTACTAAAATGGAGAAATTGGTTCTTGCATTGGTGACAGTAGCTCACAAGCTCCGACCCTACTTCCAGGGTCATCCAATCACCGTATATTCTACCTACCCATTGAGGAGCATTCTTCACAAGCCCGAGCTCTCTGGCAGATTAACCAAATGGACAGTTGAACTTGAGGAGTACGACATCACTTGCCAACCGCGAATCGCCATTAAGTCCGAAGCTCTCGCGGATTTCATGGCAAACTTCAGCCCCAATTTATAAACCGATGTGGAGAAAGAGGTGTTGTGTGTCCAGACGACTGAGGTATGAAAACTTGCGATAGACGGTTCTTCCAGCAGGCGAGGCTCCGGGTTAGAGGTTGTAATCACTTCTCCCTCAGACGACATTATACAACAGGTATTTAAGTGTGGCTTCCAAACTACCATCAACGAGGCTGAGTACGAAGCGTTGATAGCCAGGCTAACATTAATTAGAAAGTTTGGGGCAAAAAAAGTTGAGGCGATGTCTGATTCTCAACTAGTCGTCAACCAACTCCAAGGCTCCTACCAAGCTCGAGGGGCTTAGATGGCAGCCTATTTATCGAAGGTAAAGGAAATCTAGTCTATTTTGGAATCATTTACAATCTCGCAGATTCCCAGGACCGAGAACGTTCACGCGAATGCCCTGGCTACTCTCGGGTCTACTTTACAAGAGGATAAAATTCGAGCCATACCAGTGGCATATCTACAATGGCCAGCTATTGCTAAAACAGAAGATGGAGACGTTTCCCACATCAAACAAGTCGACTCTTGGATGTCACCCTTGATCAACTACCTGGAGGAAGGCGAATTGCCAACAGAAAAGGTAGCCGCCCGGAAGATCCAGCGGCAAGCTGCGCGGTTCACTCTATATGACAACCAACTCCTGAGGAGATCCATTTCCGAACCCTACCTTAAATGCTTAACTCCCGATGAAGCGCAATACGTGTTAGCCGAGCTACACGAAGGAGAATGTGGAAATCACTCTGGGGGGATGAGTCTTGCATGTCGAGCCCACACAGCCGGGTACTATTGGCCAACGATGCGAGCCGACGCGGTTGAATACACTAGAAAATACGAGAAGTGCCAAAGGTTCACCTGTTGGACAATTATGACCCATAGCGTGACTATTTGTACAGATCATGGTGTTGTTGTACAAATGAACTATGTGACAAATGAGATTGCTCTCTTATCATTTGTGATTAGATCACCAAGATGTATAAATTATAGGAGGTCCTTATGATTCGTTCCTGGATTGAGAATGATATGAGACAGTATCAATCCACGAAGGATAAATCATTAAATATCCATAGTCAGAGTATTATCGAGATTGGATATCGATAAATGCGTGAAAGACTATTATTACACTTGTGCGCATTGTGAGGGCACAACGACATAGTTCTCATATATTTGGGTATAGGATACTCATGCAAGTGTAATAGGAGGTTGTGTTTTATCGATGGCACGGGAAACAGCTTCGCTCTGGATAAACCCCCTCGGAATTCCATTGGTAGTATGACTATGTGTCTATAGAAGTCCGAAATCAGGGTAGGTGTATTTGGTCTTAACCTGAGACTTGCACCGCTAATACTTGCGAGAATCAATATACTTTGGTTTTGGTCTTCCAGGGCTTTACCCGGTTTCTGTGTATGCCTCTTCTGGGTATATCAAGAATCATAGTGTGTTGGGTGTGATGTCAAGACGGAAGTATCACTTCAGTCATATGGAGATGATGGTCACATAGGATACGATACTATTACTCTTAAGTACTGCAGTCATCGGGATAAATTGACAAGGTCAGGTTTATCCGATTATAGAGACTAGTTACCAGACATCCGACATGTGCTTTGTACGGGGCCTAGCACGTGATCATCGAATACTGGATCGACATATGCAATACTACGTATACTACGCCTGATATAAATCGCTTATTCCCGTAAGCATGTTTCTGGAGAATTGGGTAGGCATGGCGCTTTGCTAGAAGCCAACCTTACGTCGTAACGGAAAATTCGTTAATTTGGAATTAGCAAACCCGAGCCCGGGATTGTTTGCGAGCGCATTCACATTTTGAATTCGAGTGCGGCTCGCAAGTCAAATCAAGCGTCAAATCGCTAGTCGCATCAAGCGTCAAATCATTTGTCACTTTGAGTGATGTGACAACTTGTCACATTGATTGATTGATTGATGTGAGTTGATAGAAGTTGTTGAAAAGCTTTTTGAAAGCTTGAAAGAAATATATCATTATTTTAATGGTATTTGACTTTTAACTTTTGGTATTTGATATACAAAAATTAAAACAACATTTTAATCTATCTCTCTCTCCATGGCTCACGAATGGGAGCCAAATTTCTTCTTCTTCTCTCTCGGCCAACATGCCACTTTCTTCTCAAAATGTTTCTGGTTTGACCGTGAAAATGGAGAAGGAAAAGAGTGAAATTTGTGGCAAATTTCTTGAGTGCTAGCACAAAAATGAGTCCATACAAAGGTGATAGGGAACTCACTACATGAGCAAGGAATCAACACAAGCTTGGAGCTTCCATGGAGGACATCAATGGCAAAAAATGAGGACTGCAAAACAGTGGACTGCCGAGCTTGGAGGAAGGCAGAAAATGAGTTTTGTTCATCATCGCATCGACTCAACCGATCATTGTGAGTATTCCGCAACTCCCTTGAATGTATTCACATGTGTTTCTTGCTTGATAATTGATCATTGGGACCTTAGAGAATTCCAACAATGGTATCTTAAGCCAATATTGAGCATGAAAATATTTTAGGGTTAAAATTGGGTAAAATGTGTTTGAGCATGATTTAATGAAATTGGATGAATTAGTATGATTAAATGTGTTTTAATTGATGATTGATTGGATCAATTTGATGAAAAATTATTTGGAACATTTTCCCCCAAATTCTTTGGCTTGGCCGAATTGGATATGAACCCTAATTGTCTTGGATTTTGATTTTTTGATTCATTGGATGTGTTGGAAATCAATTGAGAATGATGATTTAATGTTGATTTAAGATTCAATTGGATTGGATTTGCAATTTGACATAAATTCCCCTTGGGCCGAGACTAGGGGTGAGCATCGGTTCCGGGTTTACCCAGAACCGATTGGAACCGGACCGAAAATCCGGGTTTGGAACCGGAACCGGTTGTAACCGGTCCGGTTCCGGTTCCAAATATAAGGAACCGATTTTAACCGGTCCGGTTCCGGTTCCAGAATGATGGGAACCGGAACCGGACCATTTAACCGGAACCGGAACCGTATTTGAGACCCGAATTTGGAACCGGTTTAGGAACCGGTTTAGAGTCTTTAGACCAGAAAACGTCGTCGTTTTTTACTTTTTTTAACTGCCTAAAGAGTAAAGACTTCCCCAAGGACCGGCCCCAACCCTAAATCTAAAAGTAAAACATTTCAGACTTTCTCTCATTCTCATTTCTCACTTCGGCGCAGCAACCATAGTACCAACCCTTGATCTGATTTTTTTCTCTAACTTGATTCTCTAATTTCTAATTTTTCCAGGTACCCACTCTTTTGCTTTTGTTGTTTTGTTTCTTTGTTTTTCAACTTATTGTTTGCTATTTTGCCAGGTACGGTACCCACTCTTTTTTTCTCTGACTTGTTTATTTGTTTTTCTCTGACTTGATTCTTTAATTTCTAATTTTGCTCGATTGGAATTTCAGTTCTGTTCTGTATCTTCTTTCTGATTTTTTTCTCTGACTTGATAATTTTTTTTTCAGTTTTGGAGATAAAGACTTTGATCCTTAAAAACCCATGTTGTTTTTGTTGTTTAAGTTTCTCTTATATATCCCTTGGATCGATCTTTTTGATCAATAATGTTTGATATTTTCTGACTGCATCATATAGTGTAGAAATTATATATGCATGCTTAAACAAAGTTAGGTCACACAGGGAGCTTCTCCACTTTTGCTTTATGGCTTCAATTAGGCAATGGATTCTTTTTGTTTGCTGAGTAATAATGGTTGGCTGGCAATGGCATATATATCTTCCTTTAATATCCTTTCTCCAGTTCATTTGCTCATGCATATGAATTTTCTCTTAAGAATTTTCTCACCCACTTAAAGTTGAAGACTTGAAGTTGTCAATTAGTCACCATTATTAATCATGTTGTAATTTTTTTGCAGCTATAAAAAATGGACGATAATGATGCCAGTCACGCTACTTCAAAGTTATCTCGAGTTCGCAGAAATGCGTCCGATATGTGGGATCATTTTGAGCGTCTGCTTAATCCAGATACCGGGACATGTGAACATACAAAATGCAATTATTGCGGAAAAGTTTTAACTTACAAAGTGACATCAGGTACTTCTTCGATGAAAAAACATCTTAAAAGATGCACTAGTTATCCTCACAATATAGATAAGAAGCAAAAACAACTTTCAAGCAAGACGTGTGGTAACAATGAACCTAATAATCTTGCCACATGGAAATTTGATCAAGAGTACTGTAGGATGATGCTTGCTAGGTGTATTATAAAAGATGAGTTGCCTTTTATTATAGTAGAGCGTGATGGTTTTAGAGAGTTTGTGCATGCCTTACAACCTCGGTTTAAATTTGTTTCTCGCTTTACTATTGCTAGAGATTGCATGAAAGTGTATGTTAGTGAGAAGACTAGCTTGCGAGAATGCTTAAAGTCCTTAAATACAAGAGTAGCTTTGACGACAGATATTTGGACTTCTGTACAAACTCTAAGTTATTTGTGTCTCACATCTCATTTTATTGATAATGATTGGAAGTTACACAAAAGAATTTTGAGTTTTGTTGAAATACCTAGTCATAAAGGGAAAGATATAGGGAAAATGGTAGAAGCATGTATTCAAGAATGGGGTATTGATGACAAAGTGTCTACGGTTACAGTAGACAATGCTAGTTCTAATGATGTCGCAATTACGTATTTGAAGGGTAGACTTCCAAACTTAGTTATGGGTGGAGACTTTCTTCATATGAGATGTGCTGCACATATTTTGAACTTGATTGTTAAGGATGGACTTGTTGAAATTAAACAATCTATAAGTCGAATTCGTAGTGCAGTTAGATATGTGCGGAGTTCTCCGGCTAGAGCCCATCAATTTAAAGTGTGTGTTGAGAGGGAAAGAATATCTAGTAGTTGTAAAGTTTGTCTTGATGTGTCAACTAGGTGGAACTCTACTTACTTAATGCTAGAGGCGGCTCTTGTATTTCAAAAAGCATTTGATAGGATGGATGATGAAGATGTTGCCTATAGGACTGAACTTGAGAGTGATGATGGGGTTCCCACTTGGGAAGATTGGCAAAATGCCAAGGTTTTGGCAAGATTTTTAAAAAAATTCTATGTTGTCACTAAAAAATTATCAGGATCTTTGTATGTCACATCTAATGCTTATGTTCATGATATTGTCGCTATCCTCACTTGCATGAATGAATGGGCAAATGAATCAGATCCTTATGTTAAAAGTATGTGTCGTAAAATGAAAGAAAAGTTTGATAAGTACTATGGAAATGTTGAGAAGACAAACTTTATGGTTTTAATAGCTGCTGTGTTGGATCCTAGATATAAGATGTATGTGGCTAAGTTTTTTTATAAGAGACTTTTTGGTAATGATAGTACAAAAGTCACGGAAAAATGTGAAAACTTGAAGAGTGTTTTGCAACGTTTATTTGAGTTTTATAATAAAAGTGGTAACAACAGAAATTATGAAACAAGTACAAGTCGTTTATCTCAAACCTCAAGTATGATGGAAGAGTACGGTTGTGATGGTGGTAATAACGATGACATATATATTCAAGATGAATTGATGAGGTTTATAAGAGATGAACAAGATGTGGAGCCTAAATCTGAATTAGAAAAGTACTTTGAAGAAGCTTGTGAAGATGGTGGGAAAGATCTTGATATCTTAGGTTGGTGGAAGTAATAGATTCAAGTACAAGATTCTTTCTCAAATTGCAAGAGATGTGTTGGCGATTCCGGTTTCCACTGTGGCTTCAGAATCGGCTTTCAGTACATCGGGTCGTGTTCTTGATCCATTTCGTAGTTGTTTAACTCCAAAAGTTGTTCAAGCATTGATATGTACTCAAGATTGGTTAAGGAGTGCACCAACACCAATAAATATTGAGGAACTAATGGAAGATGCAGAAAAATACGATGCAGGTAAGGAATTATGTTTTATGTTTCAGTACTTTTAATTATATTCATACACTAAGTCACTAACTAGCTATTATTTAATATTTGTAACAGAAACGAGTGGGTTGACGATTGCTGATGATAATGATATTATTGATAGTGATATCAATGCTGATACAGATGATGAAATATCATAAGTGAGTCATTTCTTTACTATTATAGTTCCTTATTTATGTATCAAAATGTATGTTGTTTGGCCTATTTCTCTGATTTCTTTTAATATGTTTATACTTTATGTGCCTGCAGTTATCTAATATTGTTTTCTGCTGTTCTGCACTTCCGCTATTGCTGCTGGCCCTGCTGTTGCTGACTTGCTGCTGCTATTTTCTGTTGCTAGGTTGCTAGCAGTTCTGCAGTTGCCCTGTTTTATAGTATTATCAATTATGCACAAGGATGTGGGTCTGGTGATACCGTGATAGTATTTGGCAATGAGTTTCTTTCTAATTTTCTATTTATGATTTAGTATAGTGCTGCGAAGATCATTCATCATTAAAAGTTTGACGATATTTTTCTCTTATGTCCGCTTTAATGTTGTCGCCTTGAAAGCTCCATTGTTGCTTCCTTTTGGCGATAAAATGATTTTTCTGCCATATCTTGGCCTCCTATAATTTTCAGAAAATTAATTAAACAGAACCGAAGCTTCTGTTCCTTTTTCACTGCACAGGAAAAAAAAAATCAATCAATATTAAAGATTAAAAAATGTAACTGCTACTTTTAAACAATTTAATTATTTTCATTACCAATATATTAATAAAGAGAATCAAAAGAATCCCAGGTTGGCAGTGGCGAGATTATGACTAGAGTATTACACATTTATTTATATCAACATTCAAAATAGGGTAATTCGGAACCGGACCGGAACCGAATTGGAACAGAATAACAGGGTACCCTGTTTAATTGGGTAGGTTCCGGTTCCATTTTGTTAGGAACCGGTTTTTTTCGGGTAGGTTCCGGTTCCATACGGAACCGGAACCGAACCCTGTTTTGCTCACCCCTAGCCGAGACTTAATAGGCATGAAATTGGGTTTGATTTTTGATGAAATCTGTTGGACATGTTTTGTTGTTGATAAGCATGATTAATTGTACAAATTTATGTTTTGGAAATATTGATTTGGGTAATTAATTATGTAATACACTTTATGTAATTAAATTGTGAAATTGGATTTTTATGGTTTAATTAAATTGGGCTTAGAATTGGATTTGGGCTTGTTCTGTTGTTATTGGGCTTGGTTGTACCAAGTTGGGTTTAGGCTAAATTGGTTGGATCCAATTGGGCCCAAAACCGCTTCCATAAAGCCCAAATGCGACTAATGGACCTTAATTAGTTTAATTGGGCCTAATAGGCCTAAATTGATTTCTGGGCTTATGGGGTAACTCCCGGATTGGACTTTGGTTATTGGGTTTGACCCGAGTTGACCTAAAGTCCACGCCTTAAAGAAATTAATTAAAAGCCCATTGGACTTTAATTAAATTGACGTTAGGCGTTAATCGGGCTTTGAGACCCGTAACGATTAAATTTGGAATTTAAGTAGTAAAAGTTTATTAATAAAGTGTAATATTTAATTTGGAATTAAATAGCGAATTAGTATTAAATACAAATTGAATTTAATTTAATTTTGTAGTTTAATTTAATTCGAGAATTCGTACTTTAAGTACTTATTCGCAAAACGAGTTTGACTCGAGCAAAATCAAATCGTTGTTTGAACATTGGATGGTCATTAATTATCATATTAATTAATTTGATTAGATTGATTGATAACATGCTTATGTGAATACATGGTTGCGATGCATGAATAATGTATATCAGATGGATATTAGATGGGTGGGACAATTTTAGAAATTGTTGTAATAAATTTGATTTATTAATTGGACCTGTGTGTCCAGCCTTATTACCTCCATATTCTTTGTATTCTCTTCTCACCTATTCCCCTCAATGTAAATGAGGTTTCTTTAGAAATGTAGTGTAACTGGTAGAAGTGATACATGTGCTAGCGGGAGAGAGAAATGGAGAGATTTGATCTAGGATCAATGTGTAAAGTATCCATCCGCATATCATTATTATTTATTTATACGCGCTTTATTATGTGTTTAGAATGCATGTTTAAGGGTGTATGATGATGAGACCTTAACAAAGATAATAAATTGGTTGCCAATTTGCACGCGAAAAACCCTCACATAATATTAAGCGTTTTTCCTTCCATTGAGTGATTCTTACTCAAGATCTTAGACTGGCATTGGTTTGTTGGCCAAAGTCAAGACCTTTGTCCGTCGAGGATGTGTTTGAATCACGAGAGCTTTGTTCCATATCAGTGTCTTGTCAAAGTTGTGGTTTGTTGGCCAAAGTTAAGACCATTTCTTGTCCATCGACATTGATTACAAAGCTTTCCATGGTCAATGGGTCACGCTTAACTGGGATCACTAAGTTTGTTGTGCCAAAGCCAAGGCTTAGTTGATTCAGAGGAAAAAGGTTAGGTCATATATTGGATATATTGGCATATATAAGATATATGTTTCGGACTTGGATGTCCCCCTACTGGATCTAGGAATTGGATTGGATTCGATTGATCTTAGAGATCTACCTAGTTAATTATCATACAATTTGTTGGCCAAAGTCAAGATTGTGTGATATTTAACGGGATCCAGCCCACTAGGAAACACGGTTTCCCGAGTACTCGACAGAGGGTTAGAGGCTCGCCGAAAAATAGTGGGAGGCAAGAATTAAATTTGCAATATTCGTTTAATTACTTGCCATACGCGCTCAATCACAAATATCATTCATCAAATAAATTAAATGTTAGTTGGACTAATATTTAAATCGTTGTTATAACAAACAGTTGGACTGTTGTTGTGATAATTTTATATCGTACCGCAAGTGTATGGTGTCAAGTTTTAGTATAAATATGAGTTAAGAGTGTCGAACCCACAGGGATTGCGTTAACTCGCACTAAGTACTACAATTGATAATCCTAACTTTATTTAGAAAATAAATAATAAAGATTTTAATAATTAAATAAAATATACAAATATTTAGATAGGAGGAACTAATACGATAGAGATTCTGGATCCTGATTTCACCTAGCTGTCTCATATGTATTTGTCATGCCAATTAATCTTTGTTCAGTTATATTATTTATAAGTCAAGATCCTAAAATATTCACTCCCTCTCTCGAGTGCCGAGTGAAAATATTATCAACTATAGACTTCGATATCTCTATAAAAATCCAATAGTTAACAACTCATTACGATTTGTGATTCTATGTTAACGACTTCAAAGGACTACAGATTCTCTCGAACTCTATAAAATCCTATGCTATATTCTCTAGATCTATTCAAAATCCCCTCTCTCGAGTGATAGATTCTAAACATTCATCATCTCAAATTGTGGCCAACAATCAAGAAGCATTAAACTCAAAAGAATATAAATAAATCAATAAAACTTCATAACAAAATCAGTAATTAAAATTAAGGTTCAAGCATCAGTTACATCATTCTCCAGAATTAAGGAGTAAATTCATGACAAAAGATTAAAACATTGAATAATCAAGCCACGAATCTAATGGAAATCATAGAGTTTTAAGAAAGAAATAAGAAGATAAAACCCGAATTGAATCTCTTCCTCTCCGGACTATCACAGCCTTTGTCTCCTCTTGTCGCTATTCAATCCTCTCCTTGGATCTCTAAAAATATGTGTTTCTGTGTTTTGTGCTCTGTATTAGCCTCCCCTCGTTGTAGGATGAACTGTTATATTTATACTGGGGTCTGGGAGTCTTTGGGTAGCATTAGGATTATTAAAAACCCTAAAAATTAAATCCTGAAATGCGCGTGCTTCTCTTCTCCGCAGCGCCGCGGCGCCAAAAGTGGGCGCCGCGGCGCCTAACTCTCGGCAAATTGTATGAGAAGCTTGAGGCGCCGCGGCGCCTGGATTTTGTATGGGGAGCTGCGCCGCGGCGCTAGTTGAAAATGGTGAAGAGGCGCTTTGGTGCCTGCGTGTGACTTGAGCTTCGTCCGGCGCTTCCGTAAGTTTCCCAAATACGTGCAATTGTTCCCAGATCCATGTATTAATGCTCCTACAAATAAAACATGAAATAAACTATAAATAATATTAAATATCTCGAAATATAACAAAATAATAAGCTGAGAATACCATAATAAGTGGGTATAAACCACACTTATCAAACACCCCCAAACTTAAGGTTTTGCTAGTCCCGAGCAAAAGATAAAAAAAAAACTACTAAATTCAAATAAATAATTCAAAATTACTAAATTAACTAAGCCACTTTCGTAGGGATCACGATTGCATTTAGCATATGCAACAAGCCTTTAAACCCCTAGGCGGCCCTAGTGGACGAGTTATAGTCTCGTGAGGGCTTACAGCGACGACACCCACAAACGTCATTCACACACAATCATGCAAAAATAAAAAAAATAACAAAACATAGTCTCGATAGTTACGCATAAATATATCCTCAAAGAAAGCTTATAAATGAAATTAGAGAACCTTCAAAGTACGCAATTGCAACTCGAATCCAATTTCTTGAATAAATTATCTAAGCTAGACTCACGGTGTGTGTGTGTAAAGGTTCATTCATAGCTTTGATCTTAAGTAAGCTAACTCAATGATTTCGTTTAAAAATTAGAATCGATAGGTCAAACCAACCTAGATATCTCAATTATGCTTTGTAATTGCTTATTTTTTGTGTTCGGTATGGTATGATTTTTTCTTTTATTTTCTTGTCTTTTTTTTCTTTTCTCATTTTTGCACTTTTTTTTTTCAACTCACCTACCCTTTAAGGTAGCATTTCTCCTCATGGTGGTCCTAATACTCGCCCATGGGTAGCTTCACGCTTATCGGTTATAGGTGGTTTATTTTGTTTCTTTAGAGACATTTTTCTTTTTCTTTTTTAGCTATACCATACTTCATAACACTAGCAAATCAAGATAGATATCTAAGCAAACGGTCATTCATCGACATGCAATTTCTTCAACTAGTCACCTTGTCAACTACTTAAGTTTTACTGTTAAAAACCTGTTTTTAAGTGCTTACGAGTCTAACATAGATCAGTTATTCAAGGCATCAGATAAAAGTAAATTAGGCACTTATCGTTTCTAAAATTTCACCAATAAACAACCAATATTATCACAGGATTTATGCTTTAATCAAAGACTAAAACAAATTTTTATTTTTTTTATTTTTTTCAAAATTTAAATAACTAAATAGCAGTAAACAACATGCAACACCCCCAAACTTAAAATTTGCATTGTCCTCAATGTAAGATAAATATCAAGAGCAAGAGTGAGGAACAACACTACCGTGCATGGAGTTGATCAGACTCTTGCTGGTTGGAATTTGGTTGCGCGGGCGTTGTGTGTCTTGTGCTACCTGCATAAATAACATGCAAATAAATAAATAGCACACAATAAAATAAAATAAAATAAAATAAAAAGTAAAGAAAATAATAATAAAAGAAATACAAGGGTTGCCTCCCCGCTAGCGCTAAGTTTAACGTCTTCAGCCAGACGCAACCACCCAAATGGTTATGGTGGCTTAAAAGTAGTGAACCGGGTAATCTCATCTGTTTTCTTCTTTGGTATCCACCGGTTCTTATGACATGAAAAAGATAGTTTGGCAGGCTGTGGTGATTTATCCATAGATGGTCCCCCAGGATATGTAGATTTCCCTTCAATTGGAAATTCTGGACTGCACATTCGGCAAAATTGGCTCGGTTTTCTTTTTAATCTTCCAGGAATTATCTCTAAGTGAGAACTGGCCTTTCTTTTCCTCTTTTTATGGCCCTTTGGGAGTGGTTTCGATTTTAGCTGCAGAGAATTTTCCTTTATGCATGGCTGCATTATGCTCATAGGCTGTTGAAATACTGATTCACCATGTTTGGTTTCAACTCCCTCTTCTACTGTATCTATCCTGTGACAGTCTGCATCACCTTGAGAACTCGGCATGGCTCTGAAAACACTGAAGGTGATTTCTTCATTTTGATCTCTCATTATCAATTCACCTTTGTTCTCTTCTTCTATTACTGTTTCCTCCTGAAATACCATTTCATTTTCTTTACTGCCTAAGTCCTGAGAGGTGTCTTTAAACTCTTTTCCGCTCCTACAGGTTATAATTTCACTTTGCTCATTGGGGTTGACTTCAGTATCACTCGGAAAATCCCATGTCTGTTGATTGGCCATGGAAGAAGCAAGCAACTCAATTTTTGCTTCTAAAGATTTCATATTTGCCTCTATATTGCCCATTTGTTTCGATATTATCCAGCATTGACTCATTCTTCTAAACCTCTCTGAAGCTGTAGCTACAAACGTGATCATGAGGTCTTCTAAGGAAGGTTTCTGCTCAACTTTTGGATAATTGAAGCCATGAGGAGGTTGCAAAATGTTCTCCATATCAGCATATGAAAAATTCGGATGATAATAATTAAGCATATGACTGCCTCTACAGTTGTTGAAGTTCCAATTGTTCACATACTGTACTTGTTCAAATCCTGCTCCTCTGTTGGATAAAAACATTCCATTAGCAGAAACAGCTTCAATAGACGGTTGACTCATTTGATTTATCAATACTGCTAGATGAGTCGTGAAGGACGATACTTCAGCTATCAGTGCACTAACAGGATCTGCCATTGGTTCTTTTCAAACTCACCTCGTAAGAAAAAATAAAACAAAATAAAAATAAAATCAAATCAAATCAAATAATAAAAAAAAGAAATAATAACAAAAATAAAAATAAAACTTAAGACAAAAATAAAGGAAATAAAAATAATAAAATTAAAATTAAAAATTAAAATTAAAATAAAATTCTAAATTAAAGCTAAGATTACTTGGTAGTAGTATTAATGTGAATTAAACAACAATCCCCGGCAACGGCGCCAAAAACTTGTTGTGATAATTTTATATCGTACCGCAAGTGTACGGTGTCAAGTTTTAGTATAAATATGAGTTAAGAGTGTCGAACCCACAGGGATGCGTTAACTCGCACTAAGTACTACAATTGATAATCCTAACTTTATTTAGAAAATAATAATAAAGATTTTAATAATTAAATAAAATATACAAATATTTAGATAGGAGGAACTAATACGATAGAGATTCTGGATCCTGATTTCACCTAGCTGTCTCATATGTATTTGTCATGCCAATTAATCTTTGTTCAGTTATATATTATTATAAGTCAAGATCCTAAAATATTCACTCCCTCTCTCGAGTGCCGAGTGAAAATATTATCAACTATAGACTTCGATATCTCTATAAAAATCCAATAGTTAACAACTCATTACGATTTGTGATTCTATGTTAACGACTTCAAAGGACTACAGATTCTCTCGAACTCTATAAAATCCTAGGCTATATTCTCTAGATCTATTCAAAATCCCCTCTCTCGAGTGATAGATTCTAAACATTCATCATCTCAAATTGTGGCCAACAATCAAGAAGCATTAAACTCAAAAGAATATAAATAAATCAATAAAACTTCATAACAAAATCAGTAATTAAAATTAAGGTTCAAGCATCAGTTACATCATTCTCCAGAATTAAGGAGTAAATTCATGACAAAAGATAAAACATTGAATAATCAAGCCACGAATCTAATGGAAATCATTAGAGTTTTAAGAAAGAAATAAGAAGATAAAACCCGAATTGAATCTCTTCCTCTCCGGATATCACAGCCTTTGTCTCCTCTTGTCGCTATTCAATCCTCTCCTTGGATCTCTAAAAATATGTGTTTCTGTGTTTTGTGCTCTGTATTAGCCTCCCCTCTGTTGTAGGATGAACTGTTATATTTATACTGGGGTCTGGGAGTCTTTGGGTAGCATTAGGATTATTAAAAACCCTAAAAATTAAATCCTGAAATGCGCGTGCTTCTCTTCTCCGCAGCGCCGCGGCGCCAAAAGTAGGCACCGCGGCGCCTAACTCTCGGCAAATTGTATGAGAAGCTTGAGGCGCCGCGGCGCCTGGATTTTGTATGGGGAGCTGGCGCCGCGGCGCTAGTTGAAAATGGTGAAGAGGCGCTTTGGTGCCTGCGTGTGACTTGAGCTTCGTCCGGCGCTTCCGTAAGTTTCCAAAATACGTGCAATTGTTCCCAGATCCATGTATTAATGCTCCTACAAATAAAACATGAAATAAACTATAAATAATATTAAATATCTCGAAATATAACAAAATAATAAGCTGAGAATACCATAATAAGTGGGTATAAACCACACTTATCAACTGTATTCAAACTATTCATTTATAGTTGATTATATAATTGGATTATAATCATCAATATATTTGATTTAATTAATTATAGTTGATTAATAGTTGGACTATAGTAATCATTATAATAAATAGTACCTAAATCGTTGATTAATAGTTGGACTATTAGAATCAAGATAATTGAAAGATTGACATTTAAAACATAATCCTAGGGAAAATGTATTTAAATGGTTTAATTTTCAAATTGGGAATAAAGTTTCAGGATGGTCCTGGAAACTAATAAGTTACTTTATTTGATAAAATAACATATTAGGCCTAAGCCCGAAGTTATGCAAATAGTAGAGCATGATCTTTGGAAGATTCATGTGATGATAACTTTAGTGCTTAATCCATTAAGCTTGTCGTAGTAGACTCCTTAATTTCTGAATCAGAACTAAGGATTAGATCCTTAAAGTATGATAAAGAAATCGAAGGATCTTCATAAATCTATCTTTAGATTTTAGAAGTACTAAATTGCAATAGAAAAACTCTTGGAGAGTTAATGACTATTCTCAAGGAGATAAAGTCAAAGTTTGCAATAAGGCAAGTAGCGTAAGGTGCACCTTACTTCGATATTCTAGAAGGCCAAGGCTTGGCCAAAGGCTTCTGGAGTGTTGAAAAGGGCAAAGGCAAAATCATTATAATCTTCTAGGAAGAAAAATGACATATCCCAAAATGTCTGGCTAAATTGTGGCAAACGGGTTCGCGGGAGCGTGACTGCCGTTTGTGTTAGTGTTCCAAGAACATGCCAAGGATCTAATAAGCAAGAAAAGGTGTTCATAATTCATTATAAGTTGCGGAATTACTTACATTGAATGGATTTGAGCTTTTAAAATTTTGAGAAGAAGATCTCCAATATCTTTCATTTGTTGATTCCAAGCTTTGAGTTGGTTTCCAAGATCCTTCCTTTGTTGATTCCAAACTTTGAGTTGTTTGAATGAAGATCTCCAAAATCCAACCTTGGTGTTGATTCCAAGCTTTGAGTTGGTTTCCCTATCACCTTAGAAGACTTCTACAAGTGCTAGCTTTGTTGATTTTGCCACAAAATCAAAGTGAATAGATGGAGGAAGCTCACGCCCATGGAGGAGTTCTTAGGGTTTGTTTGTGAGTCAAGTGTTGTGTTATGAGAGAGAGAGATGCCTTTTTGTAAAACCAATTTACCCTTTTACCTAAACAAGGTGGTTGGGTAAATGGTTTCACCAAAACCATTCCAAGGTAGTTGGAAAGCTGGTGGCTTGACATAAATGCCAACTACCCTCCCAACTACCACATGTGAAGTGGGCCCCACATTTGAATTCAAAATTCAAATGGATTCTACGAATATTTGCCGCGGCTCGGATTTGTTTAATCCGATTAAATGAATTTCCGTCACTAAATAATTCAATCTAATTTAATTAAATGACGACGCCTCGTAAATATATTACGAATGCCGTTTACGAATTAATTCTAAATTAATCCGTTCGCTCGTTTAAAGTCCAACTTTAATTTCGTAATGAAATCCAATTCATATTAATATATCTGATATATTAATTTTAGACAATACTAATAATTAAAATAGAAAAATCAAATTTAAGTATAAAATTTATTTCACCGATTTATTCCAAATTAATCGCGTTCTCTCTCTTCCGAACACATTTAATCCCAGATTAAATAAAGCCTCAATTAATCCTAGATTAATTTTCTCTCTCTAAATTAATCCAGACTAATTCTAGTTTAAGTCAACTGTCATCGGTGAATCTTTGGGAAGCGACCCAAGAGACCTCTGGATATGTTGGCAGTAAATCCAGTTATCGGACTATCCGATTAAGTGTGTACCTCGTACCACATGCTTACGGATTTACAAGACATGGTTGGCTTCTAGCAAAGCACCGTGCCTACCCAATTCTCCAGAAATATTCTTACTGGAATATACAATCTATGTCAGGCGTAGTATACGTAGTATTGTGTATAGTGATCCAATATCGGATGTCACGTGCTAGGCCTGGGGCTGGATTGTGTCTGCCCCGTACGAAGCACATGTCGGATGTCTGGTAACTAGTCTCTATAATCGGATGAACATGACATAGTCATATCATCCTGATGACTGCAGTACTTAAGAGTACTAGTTCCGTATCCTACGTGACATCATCTCCACTATGAGTGGAGTGATACTTCCATCTTGACATCACACCCAATACACTACGATTCTCAATATACCCAGCAGAGGCGTACACAGAATCAGTTAAAGCCCTGGACGACCAAAACCAAAGCATATTGATTGTCGCAAATATTAGCGGTGCAAGTCTCAGGTTAAGACCAAATACACCTACCCTGATTTCGGACTTCCATAGACACATAGTCATACTACCAATGGAATTCCGAGGGATTTATCCAGAGCGAAGCTGTTTTCCGTACCATCGGTAAAACACAACCTCCTATTACACTTGCATGAGTATCCAATACCCAAATATATGAGAACTATGCTATTGTTCCCTCACAACGCGCACAAGTGTAATACTAGTCTCTTACGCATTATTGATGTCCAATCTCGATAATACTCTGACTAGGGATATTTAATGATTAATCCTTCGAGGACTGATACTGTCTCATATCATCTCAATCTAGGAACTAATCATAAGGACCTCCTATCATTTATACATCTAGGTGATCTAATCACAAATGATAAGAGTGCAATCTCCTTGTCACATAGTTAATTTGAACAACAACACCATGATCTATACAAATAGTGACACTATGGGTCATAATTGTCCAACAATCTCCCACTTGGCCTATAGCCAGTCACTCGAGTGTCATACACCCGAACTATGTACAGTTCGCTCAACTGTTGAGGAAAGGCTTTCGTCAGCGGATTTGCGTGATTATCGTCTGATGTGATTTATTCGATCATCACATCGCCACGATGTATGATCCGAACGAATCAGATGAATAGTCGAAGTATATATCTGGATCGTTGATGAGACCATTAATTCTTTAGCATGTGCTGACGCTTAGCTCAGCTGCTAACAGAACTATATCTAATCTAATTAGATTTATCATCGACCCAAATGACTTCTATTACTGTCTTAGCCGCAACAATAACCCGCATTTGTTGTTTATTCGATAACAGTATCTTGCTTGGAAGATTTCCAGCTCACTGTTCCGTTATTCAAACTGTATAGTACCGTTGTTTTTATCGGTTAGGAAACTTACAACAGTGATCCCAGTCACTTCAAGTTCTCATTCTCCATAGTTTAAGACATCATCCTTAGTTCTCTAAGATACAAACAGATGTTCTTAATATCAATCCAGTGACTATCACTTGGATTGACCTGTTTGTGACTCCATATGCTCAAAGCGTATGAGACACCAGGTCACGTACATTTTTCAATGTACGAGTTCTCAGAGAGTGTTAACAACTTAAATCTATCCTAGTAGATCTTTATTCCTAGAATAAAGGTTGTTTCTCCAAGAATTCTACGGAGAATTTTCATGAAAGCCAAGCTTTCACCGATTGTAATATGGGAATATCATTTCCAAGAAATGACATATCATCATTATTTAGGACATCATTGTCAGTGCACTCCCACTAACCTCCTTATATACACAAGAATCATTTCGTTTTAAAATAAATCATAAACCATTATGATTACATCAAAACGATAATTCCAAGAACCTAATGCTTGCTTCAATCCAAACGTGGATCAAATAACCTACAAACCTTGTTTGCTAGTTTTGGTACGACGAAATCGTCAGGATGTTGTAAACATCATCCAAAAGGTTTCCTTTTCAGGAAAACGATTTTTCCTTCAGCTGCCATATTTCATAAATGAAACATGCAACATCAGCAAACATTATCCAAATGGATTTAACGTGGCAACAGGTAAAAGATTTCGTTGTAATCAACACAATGTTGATAACGATACCTTTCCGCTACAAGCCTAGCTTAGTACGTTGGTATGCTGCCATCCACGTATGTCTTCCTTGAAGACTTATATAGTACCAATAGGCATAATGCCTTGCGGGTATAAACAACTAGTTTCTAAACATAGTTGGTATAAATGGAATCCATTTCGGACTTCATGGCACTTTGCCATAATGGGGAGTCGATACCTTGTATCACTTCCTCATATGTAGTCAATTCGTCTTCCTCAATAAGATTGACATCTTTATGAGGTGAGATCAGAAACCCATACCTCCCAGGTTGTTTTCTGACTCTCTCTGACTAACGCGGTTCTTGTGTATTCGAAGATTGTGGTACAGTTTCATCCTTGATGAACTGTTTGTGTTCCATTAAGGACTAGGTGCCTTGAACAGTATTACTCCGATTTTCATCGAGTTTTACTATCCTCCCACTTACCACTGCATATCGGTATTCCTCTTAGGAAAAACGCATGGCGAGCAACAATTATATTGTTCTCATGTGAGATGTATAAGTACTATACTTTGGTTTCCCTAGGATAACCTACAATTTAGGGAGTTATCCGATTTGGGTTCTAGTTTGGTATCATCCAAACGTATGCCTAGCATTCCCAAATCTCCAGGAGTGAGAAAACCCTGTTTCTTTCCTGTTCATATTAAATATGAATTCTGTCTAATAGATTTTCATGGGACCTTATTCAAAATAAGTATTGTAATGTTAATGCTTATCCCTTTGAAGGAAAATGGTAGCTCAGAGCGACTCATGATTAACCTTATCATGTCTAAAAAAATTCGGTTTCTCCGTTTGGACACACTGTCAAATTGACGTGTTCCAGGAGGAGTCCTCATTGAAAGAATACTATACTCTTTTCAAGTATTTGAGAAACTTACTGCTTAAGTATTTTCATCATGGTCGAACCGTGATGGTTTTAATACTTTAGCCGATCTGTTTGTCTATTTCGTGTCGAAACTCTAAAAGTTTCTGATTCATGTTTCATAAGAAACACATAACCATAACGTGATGCCACATCCGTAAAGGTCACGAAACATTCATTTCCACATTTAGCCTAGCTAGACATGGGCCCACTTACGTTACTATGAACGAGGGTTAACAAATCGGTGGCACTTACATTTTTACCAAGTAAAGGTGTTTCAGGTACTTTGCCTTATAAACTAGATTCATAGACATCATTTGAATAGAATCAAATCCGTCCTAGTATCCACTCTTCAAAAGTTTGGATATACGAGTCTTGTTTAATGTGTCACAGACAACACTGCCACATATAAGTCTTATCTGATCAAATCAGTTTGAGCTACTTGTTTGTCATGTTATATGTTCGAGTTTTATTTATATTCAAAATATAAATACTGTTATTCACATCTAATGTGTGTATCTCAATATCATCTTTCTAAAATAAAACACTTTAGTGTTCTAGAATATAAAGGTATACTCGCAACGAGTTATACTCGATATAGAGATAATGTTTCTAGTCAAACTAGTTATATTATAACAGTTCCTAATTTAAGCACACACCCAAAGGGTATTTCCTAAACTTAGGTTTCTACGTTTAAAACAACGACTGTCGTCCATTTCATATTCGCAGATTAATCTCATTGAAGTCAGTATCCTGCTCATAGCAGATTCTGCACATCAGTACATATATTTATGTATCACACTAAGTATTTAAAATCCAATTTTAATACTAGTAGTGAACATGTTTATGACAAACATTTATGAAGTTAGAGCCTTACCCGTCTTCAATCCTTCATATCTGCCTTGTCCATACGGCAGTCACACTTGGGTTTGCCACAGTGTAGACATACATATTGGGATATGTCCTTTATCTTCCTAGAAGATAATAATGATTTTGCCTTTTCCATTTTCTATATCCCAGAAGCCTTTGGCCAAGCCTTGGGTTTCTAGAATATCAAAGTAAGGTGCGCCTTGCGCTATTTGCTTTATTGCAAACTTTGGCTTTATCTCCTTGAGAATAGCCATTAACTCTCCAAGAGTTATTAATTGCAATTTAATACTTCTAAGATCTAAGAATAGATCTATGAAGATCCTTCAATTTCTTCATCATACTTTAAGGATCTAATCCTTAGTTCGGATTAGGAAATTAAGGAGTCCTTATTGACAAGTATAATGGATTAAGCACTAAAGTTATCATCACATGAGTCTTCCAAAGATCATGCTCTACTATTTGCTTAACTCTGGGTTTAGGCCTAATATGTTATTTTATCAAATAAAGTAACTTATTAGTTTCCAGGACCATCCTGAAATTTTATTCCCAATTTGAAAATTAAAGTCGTTTAAACACATTTTCACCCAGGATTATGTTTTAAACACTAATCTTTCATTTATCTTGATTCCAATAGTCTAAAGCCAATCAAAGATTTCAGTACAATCTAATGTAATGATTACTATAGTCTAACTATATAACTAATTATAATTTATTGGTTAAAAATCAAATATATATTGATTGCTATAATCCAATTATATAATCAACTATTAATGATCGGTAAAAAAATTAAATATATTGATTACTATAATCCAATTATATAATTAACTATAAATGAAGTAGTTTGAATACAGTCCAACTGTTTAATTAAAACAACAATTAAATATTAGTCCAACCAACTAATATATTAATTTATTGACGAAATATTGAAATGAGCGCGTATGGAAAGTATCTAAACGAAATTGCAAATCTAATACTTGCCTCCCACTATTTTTCGGCGAGCCTCTAACCCTCTGTCGAGTACTCGGGAAACCTTGTTTCCTAGTGGGCTAGGATCCCGTTAAATAGCACACAATCTTGACTTTGGCCAACAAATTGTATGATACTTAACTAGGTAGATCTCTAAGATCAATTGGATCTCATCCAATTCCTAGATCCAGTAGGTGGACATCCAAGTCCGAAACATATATACAATATATATGCCAATATGTCCAATATATTTTCCTAACCTTTTTCCTCTGAATCAACTAAGCCTTGGCTTTGGCACAACAAGCTTAATGATTCCAGTTAAGCGGGAACCATTGACATGGAAAGCTTCGTAATCAATGTCGATGGACAAGAAGTGATCTTGACTTTGGCCAACAAATCACGACTTGGACAAGACACCGATATGGAACAAAACTCTCATGATTCAAACACATCCGTAATTGACAAAGGTCTTGACTTTGGCCTACAAACCAATGCCAACTTTATATCTTGAGTAAGAATCACTCAACAGAAGGAAAAACGCTTAATATGTTTTGAGGTTTTTCGCGTAAATTGGCAACCAATTTATTATCTTTGATTAGGTCCCATCATACACCCTTAAGCATGCATTCTAAAAGCATAATAAGGCGCGATAAATAAATTAATAATGATATGAGGATGGATATGTCACAAATTGTTCCTAGAACAAATCACTCGCTTTCCTCTCCCCGGCTAGAACTATTCTAACTTCTTCCCAATTACATAATACAATAAAGAAACCTCATTTACATTGAGGGGAATTGGTGAAAGAGAAAGAGAAAACAAAGAACAAGGAGATAAAAGGCTGGACAAGCAGGTCCAATTTAATAAATTCTAAATTTATTACAATTTCCAAAATTGCTCTCGCCCTCTAATATCCATCTGATATACATTATCATACAACACATTCATATATATTCATACAAAGCATGTTATTCAATCAATCTAATCCAATTAATTAATCTTTGATTAATGACCATCCAATGTTCAAACAACGATTTGATTTGCGCGAGTCCAACTCGTTTAAGAATAAATACTCAAAATAAGTATTCTTGAATTATATTGAACTACAACTTTAAATCCAATTTATTTGTATTCAATGCTAATTCCAAATTTAATTCCAAATTAAATATTTACACTTACTTATAAGCCTTTAAAGACTTGGATTCCAAATCCAATCTTGATGGGTCTTAAAGGCCCAATAACATCTAATGTCTTTTTAATTAAAGTCTAATGGGCTTTTAATTAATTCTTAAGGCATGGGCTTTGGCCATAATGGGTCAAACCCAAAATGTCAAGGCCCAATAGGAATCACCCTATTGCCTACAAATTAATTTAGGCCCAATTAAATTATTTAAAGGGCCAAGTGATGTATTTGGACTTTAAGGAATTGATTTTGGGCCCAATTGGATCCAATCCAAAATTCCAAAACCAAACTTGGTCAAACTAAGCCCATTAAGCCCAAATACACACTTTTAGCCCAATTCATAATTTAAAGGCTTATTAACATAATTATAATATTCCAAATATCACAATTATTTTAATTAAAGTGTATTAGCCATGATTAATTAAACTCAATATTTCCAAAATACCAATTAACTTAATTAATCATGCTTAATCCATCAATTTATGCTCAACACAAATTGAAGCAAGACATATCATTTTCATGCTCAACATGCTCTTTGAATTTAACATAAACATTATTGACTTTGATTCTAATCTAATCAAACCAACAATCAACATTTAATCATACATTTAAACACATCCAATGTTGTAAATTGAAAAAATTCCAAGTGCAGTCCACTGCAGTGACATTCGGCCATGCTAATGGGATTTAAAAATTTTGATCCAATCAATATTTCTCAAATCTAATCATGCACAACTCTAAGTTAACATAATCTAAGCATGCTCAAATCATCAATTGAAGGAATCATGCTCAAAACAAAAAATCCCCAAATTTTAGTCTCATGAACCTTAAACTTTTCATGCTTAAAATTGGCTCTGATACCATTGTTAGTGTTCCTAGAACATGCCAATGATCTAATAAGCAAGAAAAGGTGTTCATAATTCATTATTAGTTGCGGAATTACTTACATTGAATGGATTTGAGCTTTTAAAATTTTGAGAAGAAGATTTCCAAGATCTTTCCTTTGTTGATTCCAAGCTTTGAGTTGGTTTCCAAGATCCTTCCTTTGTTGATTCCAAGCTTTGAGTTGTTTGAATGAAGATCTCCAAGATCCAACCTTTGTGTTGATTCCAAGCTTTGAGTTGGTTTCCCTATCATCTTAGAAGACTTCTACAAGTGCTAGCTTTGTTGATTTTGCCACAAAATCAAAGTGAATAGATGGAGGAAGCTCACTCCCATGGAGGAGTTCTTAGGGTTTGTTTGTGAGTCAAGTGTTGTGTTATGAGAGAGAGAGATGCCTTTTGGTAAAACCAATTTACCCTTTTACCTAAACAAGGTGGTTGGGTAAATGGTTTCACCAAAACCATTCCAAGGTAGTTGGAAAGTTGGTGGCTTGGCATAAATGCCAACTACCCTCCCAACTACCACATGTGAAGTGGGCCCCACATTTGAATTCAAAATTCAAATGGATTCTACGAATGTTTTCCGCGGCTCGGATTCGTTTAATCCGATTAAACGAATTTCCGTCGCTAAATAATTCAATCTAATTTAATTAAATGACGACACCTCGTAAATATATTACGAATGCCGTTTACGAATTAATTCTAAATTAATCCGTTCGCTCGTATTAAAGTCCAACTTTAATTTTGTAATGAAATCCAATTCATATTAATATATCCGATATATTAATTTTAGCTCATACTAATAATTTAAATAGAAAAATCAAATTTAACAATTAAATTTATTTCACCGATTAATTCCAAATTAATCGCGTTCTCTCTCTTCCGAACACATTTAATCCCAGATTAAATAAAACCTCAATTAATCCCAGATTAATTTTCTCTCTCTAAATTAATCCCAGACTAATTCTAGTTTAAGTCAACTGTCATCGGTGAATCTTTGGGAAGCGACCCAAGAGACCTCTGGATATGTTGGCAGTAAATTCGGTTATCGGACTATCCGATTAAGTGTGTACCTCGTACCACATGCTTACGTATTTACAAGACATGGTTGGCTTCTAGCAAAGCACCGTGCCTACCCAATTCTCCAGAAATATTTTTACTGGAATATACAATCTATGTCAGGTGTAGTATACGTAGTATTACGTATAACGATCCATTATCGGATGTCACGTGCTAGGCCTAGGTCTGGATTGTGTCTGCCCCGTAAGAAGCACATGTCGGATGTCTGGTAACTAGTCTCTATAATCGAATGAACATGACCTAGTCATATCATCCCGATGACTGCAGTACTTAAGAGTACTAGTTTTTATCCTACGTGACATCATCTCCATTATGACTGGAGTGATACTTCCGTCTTGACATCACACTCAATACACTACGATTCTCAATATACCCAGTAGAGGCGTACACAGAACCGGTTAAAGCCCTGGATGACCAAAACCAAAGCATATTGATTGTCGCAAGTATTAGCGGTGCAAGTCTCAGGTTAAGACCAAATACACCTACCCTGATTTCAGACTTCCATAGACACATAGTCATACTACCAATGGAATTCCGAGGGGTCTATCTAGAGCGAAGCTGTTTTCCGTACCATCGGTAAAACACAACCTCCTATTACACTTGCATGAGTATCCAATACCCAAATATGAGAACTATGCTATTGTTCCCTCACAACGCGCACAAGTGTAATACTAGTCTCTTACGCATTATCGATTTCCAATCTCGATAATACTCTGACTAGGGATATTTAATGATTAATCCTTCGAGGACTGATACTGTCCATATCATCTCAATCCAGGAACTAATCATAAGGACCTCCTATCATTTATACATCTAGGTGATCTAATCACAAATGATAAGAGTGCAATCTCCTTGTCACATAGTTAATTTGTACAACAACACCATGATATGTACAAATAGTGACGCTATGGGTCATAATTGTCCAACAGTTTAGACAAGACAGACATGAAGGTATTGAAGGCGAGCAAGGCTCTGACTTCAAATATGTTTGTCATATTATATTCACTACTAGTATTGAAAATTGGATTTTAAATACTTAGTGTGGTACATAAATATATACTGATGTTCAGAATCTGCTATGAGCACATACTGACTTCAAGTGAGATTAATCTGACGAAAGTCGCTGTTTTAACCGCAGAAACCTAATTTTAGGAACTACCCTCGGGTGTGTACCTAAATTTGGAAACTGTTATAATGTAACTAGTTTGACTATATACATTATCTCTGTATCAGTGTTTGACCCGCTGCGGGTGAACCTTTATATTCTAGAACACTAAAGTGTTTTATTATATAAAGATGATATTGAGATAAACACATTAGATGTGAATAACATAATTTATATTTTGAATATAAATAAATCTCAAATATATAACATGACAAACAAATAGCTCAAACTGATTTGATCAGAATAGACTAATTGTGGCATTTTTTGTCTGGGACACAATTAAACAAGACTCGTATATCCACACTTTTGAAGAGTGGATACTAGGACAAATTTGATTCCATTCAAATAAAGTCTACGAATCTAGTTTATTGGGCAAAGTGCCTAAAATACTATTTACTTGGTAAAAGTGCAAATGCCACTGATCTGCTAGCCCTAGTTCATAGTGAAGCAAGTGGGCCCATGTCTAGCTAGGCTAGAGGTGGATATGAATATTTCGTGACCTTTACGGATGTGGCATCGCGTTATGGTTATGTGTTTCTTTTGAAGAACATAAATCAGAAACTTTTAAAGTTTTCGACACGAAATAGACAAACAGATCGACTAAAGTATTAAATCGTCACAGTTAGACCGTAATGGAAAATACTTAAGCAATAACTTTCTCATATACTTGAAAGAGTATTGTATTCTTTCAAAGAGGACTCCTCCCGGAACACGTCATTTTGACGGTGTGTCCGAACAGAGTAACCAAATTATGTTAGATATGATAAGGTTAATCATGAGTCGCTCTGAGCTACCATTTCCTTCAACGGATACGCATAAACAGTGCATAATTTATTTTGAATAAGGTTCCATAAAAATCTGTTTGACAGATTTCATATTAGATATGAACAGGAAAGAAACCGGGTTTCTCATTCCTGAATATTTGGGATGCTAGGCATATGTTTGGATGATACCAAACTAAAACCCAAATTGGATAAATGCCAATTGTAGGTTATCCTAGGGATACCAAAGTATAGTACTTATACATCTCACCAGAGAACAATTAGATTGTATCTCACCATGCGGTTTTCCTAAGAGGAATACCGATATGCAGTGGTAAGTGGGAGGATAGTAAAACTCGATGAAAATCGTAGTAATACTATTCCAGGCACCAAGTCCTTCATGGAACACAAACAGTTCATCAAGGATGAAACTGTACCAGTAATCTTTGAATACACAAGAACCGCGTATGTCGGAGAGAGTCAGAAAACAACCTGGGGTATGGGTTTCTGATCTCAACTCATAAATATGTCAATCTTATTGAGGTAAACCAACTGACTACGTATGAGGAAATGATACAAGGTATCGACTCTCTATTATGACAAAGTGTCATAAGTCTGAAATGGATTCCATGTATATCAACTTATTTTAGACACTAGTTGATGTACCGCAAGACATTGTGCATACTGGGACAATATAAGTTTTCAAGGAAGACATACATGGATGGCAACATACCAACGTATAAAGCTAGGCTTTTAGCGGAAAGGTATCGTTATCAATATTATGTTGATTGCGAATTAACCATTTACCTGTTGCCACGGTAAATCCATTTGGATAATGCTTGCTAAAGCTGCATGTTTCATTTATGAAATATGACAGCTGAACGGGAAAATCGCTTTCCTGAAAAGGAAACCTTTTGGAGGATGTTTACAACATCCTGTCGGTTTTGTCGTAACATAACTAGCAAACAAGGTTTGCAGGTTATTCGATCCATGTTTGGATTAAAGCAAGCATAGGTTATTGGAATTGTCGTTTTGATGTAATCATAATAGTTTATGATTTAATTCAAAACAAAAATGATTCTTGTGTATATAAGGAGGTTAGTGGGAGTGCACTGACAGTGGCTGTCCTATAAAATAATGATAATATATCATTTCTTGGAAATGATATTCCCATAATAATCGGTGAAAGCTAGGCTTTCGAGAAAACTCTCCGAGAACTCGTACATTGAAAAATATATGTGACCTGGTGTCTCATACGCTTTAAGCATATGGATTCACAATCAGGGCAATCCAAGAGATAGTCACTGGATTGATATTAAGAACATTCATTAGTATCTTAGAGATCTAAGGATGTTGTCTTAAATAAAAGGAGAAGGAGAACTTAAAGTGACTGGGATCACTACTGCAAGTTTCCTAACCGATATAAACGACTATAAGTCGTAAACAGTACTATACAGTTTGAATAACAGAACAGTGAGCTGGAAATCTTCCTAGCAAGATACTGTTACCGAATAAACAACAAATGCGGATTATTGCTGAAGCTAAGGCAGCAATAGAAACCATTTGGGTCGATAATAAATCTAATTAGATTAGATATAGTTCTGTTAGCAGCTGAGCTAGGCATCAGCGCATGCTAAAGAATTAATGGTCTCATCAACGATCCAGATACATACTTCGATATTCATCTGATCCGTTTGGATCATACATCGTGGCGATATGATGATAGAATAAATCGCATCAGATGATAATCATGCAAATCCGCTGACGAAAACCTTTTCTCAGCAGTTTGAGCCAACCGTACATAGTTCGGGTGTAAGACACTCGAGTGACTGACTATAGGCTAAGTGGGAGATTGTTGGACAATTATGACCCATAGCGTCACTATTTGTACAGATCATGGTGTTGTTGTACAAATTAACTATGTGACAAAGGAGATTGCTCTCTTATCATTTGTGATTAGATCACCAAGATGTATAAATGATAGGAGGTCCTTATGATTTATTCCTGGATTGAGAATGATATGAGACAGTATCAATCCACGAAGGATAAATCATTAAATATCCCTAGTCAAAGTATTATCGAGATTGGATATCGATAAATGCGTAAAAGACTAGTATTACACTTGTGCGCGTTGTGAGGGCACAACGACATAGTTCTCATATATTTAGGTATATGATACTCATGCAAGTGTAATAGGAGGTTGTGTTTTACCGATGGTACGGGAAACAGCTTCGCTCTGGATAGACCCCCTCAGAATTCCATTGGTAGTATGACTATGTGTCTATGGAAGTCCGAAATCAGGGTAGGTGTATTTGGTCTTAACCTGAGACTTGCACCGCTAATACTTGCGACAATCAATATACTTTGGTTTTGGTCGTCCAGGGCTTTAACCGGTTTATGTGTACACTATTTCTGGGTATATCGAGAATCGTAGTGTGTTGGGTGTGATGTCAAGAGGGAAGTATCATTTCAGTCATATGGAGATGATGGTCACGTAGGATACGGTACTAGTATTCTTAAGTACTGCAGTCATCGGGATAAAATGACAAGGTCAGGTTTATCCGATTATAGAGACTAGTTACCAGACATCCGACATGTGCTTCGTACGGGGCAGACACAATTCCAGCCCCAGGCCTAGCACGTGATCATCCGATACTGGATCGACATACGCAATACTACGTATACAACGCCTGATATAGATCGCTTATTCCCGTAAGCATGTTTCTGGAGAATTGGGTAGGCATGGCGCTTTGCTAGAAGCCAACCTTGTCTTGTAAATCGGTACAAACTTACTACGAGGTACTTACGTGTTCGGATAGTCCGACGACCGGATTTACTGCCAACATATACAGGGATCTCATGGGTCACTTCCCGAAGATTCACCGATGACGTATGACTCGCACTTTAATTAATCTGAGATTAATTAGATGAGAGAGAAAATTAATCTGGGATTAATAGCGGATATATTTTATCTAGGATAAAATATCATTTAAGAGAGAGAAAACGATTAATTTGGAATTAATCGATAAAATAATATATTTGATATAGTATACGAAATTGGATTTCGAAGCGGCATTAAAATTAGATTTTAATTCGGGCGAACGAATCAATTTAGAATTAATTCGTTAGCGACATGAATAGTGATTTAGCTAGGCATAATCATTTAATTGCGTCGGAACGGAAAATTCGCTAATTTGGAATTAGCGAACCCGAGCCCGGGATTGTTTGCGAACGCATTTGCATTTTGAATTCGAGTGCGGCATGCAAGTCAAATCAAGCGTCAAATCGCTAGTCGCATCAAGCGTCAAATCATTTGTCACTTTGAGTGATGTGACAACTTGTCACATTGATTGATTGATTGATGTGAGTTGATAGAAGTTGTTGAAAAGCTTTTTGAAAGCTTGAAAGAAATATATCATTATTTTAATGGTATTTGACTTTTAATTTTTGGTATTTGATATACTAAAATTAAAACAACATTTTAATCTCTCTTTCTCTCTATGGCTCACGAATGGGAGCCAAACTTCTCATTCTTCTCTCTCGGCCAACAGGCCACTTTCTTCACAAAATGTTTCTGGTTTGACCGTGAAAATAGAGAAGGAAAATAGTGAAATTTATGGAAAATTTCTTGAGTGCTAGCACACAAATGAATCCATACAAAGGTGATAGGGAACTCACTACATGAGCAAGGAATCAACACAAGCTTGGAGCTTCCATGGAGGACATCAATGGCCGAAAATGAGGACTACAAAACAGTGGACTGCCGAGCTTTTAGGAAGGCAGAAAATGAGTTTTGTTCATCACCGCATCGACTCCACCGATCATTGTGAGTATTCTGCAACTCCCTTGAATGTATTCATATGTGTTTCTTGCTTGATAATTGATCCTTAGGACCTTAGAGAATTCCAACATCGCCCCCGTCTCCCGTCTCCCACCTGAAAAGCTCAGTCCTTCTTTTATCCCCATGGCCATTCATGAAATGGGGAATGGACATTGTTGGGAAACTATCCGTCACCTCGGGACAGCGGGTCTACATGCTGGAATTGACAGATTATTACTCAAAATGGATCGAAGCTGAGGCCTTCGCGAGGAATGGATAAGGAAGTGCAGAGCTTCATCTGGAAGAACATCATATGTCGTTTCGGACTACCCAAAGAGATTGTTACTGACAATGAGTCTCAATTCATCAGTCACCACTTCCAAGACTTATGTAAAAATTGGGGAATCAAGCTTAGCTTCTCTACCCCGCGCTACCCACAAGCCAACAGACAAGCCAAATCTTCCAATAAGACCATAATGAATACTTTGAAGATGAGCTGCAGAAAGCAAAATGGGAATGGGCTGACGAACTCCCAGGAGTTTTATGGTCGTATCGAACAACTGTAAGATCATCCACTGGAGAAACACCATTCTCATTGACCTTTGGCGCCGAGGCAGTCATTCCAACTGACTATGGTGTGCCATCGCCACAATACCAATGGTGATGATGATACGAACATTCAACTCATGTCTAATGCACTCGATAATGTTGATGAGCTTAGGGAGAATGCGTCTGTACGGCTCGCAGCCTACCGACGGAAGATGTCCAAACACTTCAATAAAAATGTGAGAAGTAGAACTTTCAAAGAATGAGACTGGGTCCTGCAAAGAGTCTTTCAAAATACTAAGGAAGTTAAGGATGGGAAACTCGGGCCTACTTGGGAAGGTCCATACGTCATCATGAGAGTTGTGGGCCACGGAGCCTACAAACTAAAAACAGAGGATGGTAGACATATCCATAACAGTTGGAACGCAATTCACCTCAAGAAGTTCTACAGGTAATCGCGTTTGGAAGTCACTCGACAAACCGCAATCCTTTCATAAAAAGTTGACCTAATCATTTGATTTCTGTTTCAGTTTTTACTTTCATATAATTTTTTTCATGTAATTTTGCTTAAAGTTTTCTCTGAATGAGTTGTTAACAATTCAATTTAGCTCGGATGACAGAAAATAAACGACAATTGGAATTTATATTCATGAGGAAGAAATGTCTTTTACAAAAAGGCCTGAGCCGATACTAGAAAAAATATATAATAATAAATGAGGCCTATATTTACATCAATCTTCAAGCCTTTCGACAGGCTTATCTACGTCTACTGGCTAAGGAAGAGAGCAGTTTCCATAAACTGTCTCGGCCCAGACTCATCAGTGACGGCCTCAACGACCTTTTCAACAGGTTCTCCAGCTATCGGATCCTCTTCGATTCCCTCGACAATAGTTCCCTCAATTTCTCTGGAAACAAATTCCTTGGAACTGAATTCCAGCCCTCCTTCGGCCTCGGTTTCCTCAATCGACAGAGAGAGCCCAACTTCCAACCTCTCACCAAGAGTAATCCATTTGCGAGGGTTCCAGTCCTTGTGTTCTCTAGACAAATATTGCTTCATAAGAGAACATCTATCATTAACGATGGCCTCCATGGCTACCCCTTCTAACCGATCCAGCAACTCAGCCTTTTGGCCCTCCAGATCTTCGACGTTCTCCTTCAGTGCCTCCAATTCAGTCGACATCGTCTCCAGTTTAACTTTCATGGCATTGGCTTCGCTCTCAGCTTCCCTTGCTTTCTTCTTCGAGTCTTCATAGGAAGCTTTAGCTTCAGCCAACTCCTTTCGCAGAGTGGCATTCGACTTCTCCAGGTCTCTCGCCTTCTTCAGACTGACTTCCACATATTTTTGTTGGAAGATGGGGTACTACAAAGTCTGATAGCAAAGGAAATATGTGAATGATTTAACCAATGAGACTTTATAATTCAAAAAATTGTTACCTCGTAATTTCGAGCGACAACTCTTTTTACAGCCTCCAGTGGCCCCAGTGTTAACATTCGACACTCATATTCATCTAAAAGTAATCTCTCGGCAAACCAAGAGAAACTGGACGGATCCGACATAACAGTTGTGCTTCTCGGGATCTTGATCATGACATTCTCTGGGTCTTCATCAAGGTCCATTAATTGCTTTATTTTCCTTGAAGAATGTCATGATCCAGTCGACGATTTATAAGCAGCTTCAACTGGGAGAACGAGTGGGGCATCCTTCTTTGGCGGCTGGGGGTCATGGATAGCTTTAATTTCCTTCCTCTTGGTCTTTTTCTTCTTCCTCCGTTCGAGCATTTCTTCGACTGAAGGGAGTCTGAACTGGCTTATCCTTTCCATTGCGTATAATTTTTCCTCGAGAGTTAGAGTTCGCAAAAGAAATTCTCTTCATATAGGAGCCGACACGCCCAGGTTATGAGAATGACTGTCAATATACTTTTTGTCAAAGGCAAAGGGGTACCTTCCGGGTAGAAAACCTTCTTCCACAATGGATTCAACCTTAATCTTTTCTCCACCAAAACCACCTTCCAATTCCTATCAGGTGCTGGAATGCTCAAAATATAATTTGTATTCGCTACGACCCCAGGCGTCACGTCGAAGCTACGATTACGGTTTGAACCTACAAAAGAGACAAAAGAAGAATGTAAGAGTTTCATCGAGTCTACATGCAAGAAAAGAATATTAGACCAACACTCACTCGTAATTTCCCAACACTCGGGTATTCTACAAGGCCCAGTCGACCCGAACACACCCTCTCATTTTACAAAAAAATAAGCCTTTTGCCAGCCTCCTCTATCATTCGTAGTCAGCCCAGAAATCAAATGTTCCCTCTTTTGTCGAAGAAACAGATGATATCTTCATTTCTCCACTACATGTTCATTTATGTAATATGTGTAGAGTAGGTCCTTCACCCCGAACCTAATTCCCAACTCGTAGGTCAGAACTTCAACCGACAACAATACCCTCAATGTGTTAGGCATTAGCTGGGATGGGGCTATCTCATAGTGATCCAATACCTCCCATACTAGGTTTGGGATTGGGAATCTAAACCCATCAGCGAAGGGATGTTCATAGAACCCAATCCACCCAGGGATCCTATAGTCAACTCGTTCTCTCGACGAGGCTAACCTCACTTGAACCGACTCAGGGAACCGGTATTTTAATTTTATCTCTCTCATGGCCCTTTCGGTTATATTACATTGGGGTTTTTGGTTAATAGATTAGTCGGTTCACTTGTACTGGGTTCACCCGACTCGGCAGGAATAAATCGTAGTGGTGGAACATCTTTAGAGATACCGAGCGGAGCCTCCGTCGATGCTACATTTAGCACATCTTCATCACCCCCGCTCAGTATGTCCCTACCATACATACGAAGAGGAGAGACGACCCGAAAGGGCGAGCCTACGTACATCTCCATCAGTGAATCACTCGAGCAACTTTCAGATGACATATCAATTCACTCTACAAACAACGAATGAACTTAAAACCAATATGACAAAAGATCAAACCTAGGTCTCACACAAATATAATCCTAGATATCCCCAAATCAATTACAGATCAAAGTTCTAACCCTAGCCAAGAACAAGTTGAATGTACCCTATGAAAAGCTTGAAGAATTGAAGAACATGAAGAATGGAAGGAATAATACCTTGAATTCGAAGAGAGCCCTCCAAAATCATGACTCGAGAGAAGATTTTTGCAAATGAAGTGAGTAAACCCCTCCTCAATACTCTTTATACTATTGGCGCCTTGTTTTCCTGCCAAAAATAATTCCTCGGTATGAACGCCACATTTAATGTGGTTTACGAAATCGAGGAGCACAAAACTCAGGCGAAGCCGAGTAAATATTATGTCGATAAAGTACATCCTCAAAATCACCCCATGGGTGATACAATCCAGACGACATGTAGACTCGGTTTGGTCCCTCTTCGATACCAAATGAGTGAATGTCTTCCTGGACTTCATCAGGTCCAGTCAACGGGAACACTCCCCAATTGGCTCGTGATGGAGTCAAGTTCAGGTCATGGACCTTCTTCTGGTCCAGACGACATGTAGACTCGGTTTGGTCCCTCTTCAATACCAAACGAGTGAATGTCTTCCCGGACTTCATCAGGTCCAGTCGACGGGAACATTCCCCAATTGGCTCGTGATGGAGTCAAGTTGAGTTCATAGACCTTCTTCTGGTCCAGACGACATGTAGACTCGGTTTGGTCCCTCTTCGATACCAAACGAGTGAATGTCTTTCTGGACTTCATCAGGTCCAGTCGACGGGAACACTCCCCAATTGGCTCGTGATGGAGTCAAATTCAGTTCACAGACCTTTTTATGGTCCAGACGACATGTATACTCGGTTTGGTCCCTCTTCGATACCAAACGAGTGAATGTCTTTCTGGACTTCATCAGGTCCAGTCGATGGGAACACTCCCCAATTGGCTCGTGATGGAGTCAAATTCAGTTCACAGACCTTTTTATGGTCCAGACGACATGTATACTCGGTTTGGTCCCTCTTCGATACCAAATGAGTGAATGTCTTCCCGGACTTCATCAGGTCCAGTCGACGGGAACATTCCCCAATTGGCTCGTGATGGAGTCAAGTTGAGTTCATAGACATTCTTCTGGTCCAGACGACATGTAGACTCGGTTTGGTCCCTCTTCGATACCAAACAAGTGAATGTCTTTCTGGACTTCATCAGGTCCAGTCGACGGGAACACTCCCCAATTGGCTCGTGATGGAGTCAAATTTAGTTCACGGACCTTCTTATGGTCCAGACGACATGTATACTCGGTTTGGTCTATTCGGTACCAAACGAGTTTGAGCTCCTGGCCAGGTCCAGTCGACGGATACACTCATCGCTTAACTTGTGATGGAGTTTGATCGTGGACAACACCCAACTCGATCAAACTAGGGACATCCCCCCTAACTCCTGACTAATCGGATTCAAGACCGAAGCCACATTGTCCAGGCGACACTGACGATGCTCGATCGTAGCTCGGTCCGAGTGACGAAGACTTTCCTGGTTTGGTCCAGGCGACGCGACCAACGAATACTCTCCAAGCCAATGACTCATTGACTTAGAGAGTATGGGACAAACTGTACGGGCCAAATTTGGTCCAGGGGTAATTTCGACCTTTTGCCTCAGACCCAATACTGAACACACCCCAGACACCCCAGCATAAGACCCATGCCCAAGTTGCTACATCAAACCCACACACTAAAGGAAACCCAAATTTAGTAGTCAGCATTGGCCTAAAGATGTTTCACAAGCCTATGTCCAAACCGTATCCAAGACTCACCATGCGTCAACCTACGAAACGCCCAGACCCATAAATACCCCACATAACTTAGCCGTTTCCAGCCTCATAACGGACAAATAATTAAAGGCAATAAATCACGCTCGTTTTCCAAGTATCTATATAAGAAGAAGGAATTCACCCAGGTTTGGGGGAGAGAAGATTCACTACTCATGGCTCGACAATCTTCCATTCAGTACTGACATCATATCCAACCTACCGCCCTCACGGAAGCACACCGGGATCAAGGTAATATCTGACCTTGCTCCTCCTACTACGACCTTTACAGCTCATTCCTACCACTGACTTGGGGGTCGGAGTGCCTTCGGCATCCACCACACCGGTGGCCAGTGCTCCCCGTTCACCCTATCCCTTTGTTTTGCAGGATCGCTAGTGCCTCCAACCTACGAAATCTTGATTGTGGACCTCGGGCGAAAACCAGCGTCTACAATATCGAAGGTTTTTCTTACTTCGGATTTTTTAACCAAAACCCACGTCCACATCAAAAGTGAACGAAATAGGTTTTGGTGCTAACTCTACATCTGATCTTGTTGCCCCCGAAACAAATATTAACGTTTTTCCTTTTCAATGAATAGTTAATTAAGAGATAACCTTTTTTTTTCAATGAATATTGAGATATTCTCTTCTCTTTGAATAAAATCCTTAATTAGTGCCCTTATTATAGATTTATTTGCAAGGACAAACCTATAAATTTATTACTTTTTCAAGTTATTATAAATTTATTCCTTTTACAATATATATATATTGGATTATTCACGTGGGGCAGGACTCAAATGACAATGAGATTATATTGTTTTATCTGCAAAGTTTGAAGAAAACTTACCTGAAAAGCTTCAATTATATTATGGCAGGGAGCCTCTGAGATCTATGAAGGGATTCATTCTTAAAACACTTAGTGAAAATTTAGACTTTGTCTCTGTTCATACTCATTTTCTTCAGTCAATCTCTCACTCCAAGCTGTTACTTTCAGGTTAAGTCTAAAAATATAGGCCAATTTGATGAGTTTTCAACTTTTTCATTTGTAGTCATAAGTTGAATCCATTAAGTAATTAATTTATAGTCTTTCTACTTTGTCTATCATTAACCTATCCTTTACACATGCACCTGCTTTTTCTTAATTTGTGTATTATCTCAGATCGCTTCGAAAAGAGCCTGATGAACTGTTCATCTGTTTTTTTTTTTTTTTTTTTTTTTTTGGAAATTTCGCGCCAAATCACATGTTCCGGGCTTAAACGGAACAGGTAAAACCTCCGGCTATCACATGCTCTTACAAGAAACGTACTCTCTGGATTCGAACTCATGACCTCAAGATGAGATCCTGAACCCTACACCACCAAGCCACGCCTCTTGAGGACAACTGCTCATAATTTTTTTTTTTTGAAATCGTTGGAAACCCCACCGCCAAACCACCAATTTTAGGCTTAAGCGGAGCAGGTAAAACCTCCGACTGTCTCATACTCTTATAAGAAACACACTCCCTGGATTCGAACCCAGAATCTCAAGATGAGATCATCAACCTTACACCACCAAATCACGCCCTTTGGGACAACTGTTCATAAGTTATCAACTCCTAAAACTTAAAATCCTTATTACCAAAAATAAAACTGGGTGAGTTTTACATTTTGCTCTAATGATACCTTTAGTACCAAAGGCTCATTCCCACCTTGAATAATCTCTAAAAAGCATGTAAAAAAGAAGCCTCCAAGTGAGCCATTATTGTAAATTTTTTTTTTTAAAAAAAGAAAGTGTTTTATTTCCATCTCACATAAAGCAACCCACTAGTGTTTACATACCTTTCCTCCCTATAAACCTAACATCATCTTCCACATTAAGTTTTGCATCCCCTTAGCCTTAACCACCAAGAAAGTAAGCATTTTAGCCATTCTATACATAATATTATCAGATTTCTCTCCAGTTCTAATAAGTTGAAGAGAAAGTCCCTAAATTTTCATACATATAATTTGAGATAGAGAGAAAGAGATGAGTGCAGATTGGGGACCTGTGGTTGTTGCTGTGGCTTTGTTCATCCTCTTGTCACCAGGGCTTCTTTTCCAGTTCCCTGCAAGAACCAGGGTGGTAGAATTTGGGAACATGTGTACAAGTGGGATAGCTATCCTTGTTCATGCAATCATATACTTCTGCATAATCACTATCTTGGTCATTGCAATTGGTATCCATATACATGTTAATTGATTCACTTTACAAGTTGGGGTTTCTAATTTCATCTCCCTCTCTCTTTCTAATTAATTTTATTTTTCTTTTCATTTTCTTTCTGAAGGCTCCATGTTAACTGTTGTATGAATCTAATGAATGAGTTTCCTGGTTTATTTCGCTAAGCATGAAAAGAAATTAGAAATGTACAATGAGTCATCTCTCAACACGTTTGTAATCAGTTCTAAATGGAGTTTAACCGGACTAAAATTTCGATAATCTTTCTGATCATTTTCAATCTCGTTTTACTTTATTTTTTTATATCAACTGAACATTAACTTAATCATCAGAGTGATAAAACCCAGAAGAAAATGTATTGCAAATCAGTAATCTATAGATATAAAATAAAGTTATAGGACTCATATAAGCTATCACATTCATCCACATCAGCATTACTTTTTATTAATTTGGGGAAAAACTCATTTATTAGGTCAAAATTAAAATGAAATTGAATTAAATGGTTGTGGAAGACTTGATTAAAGAGATGCAATGTTTCTACTTTAATTTATGTATCATGTTTTTTGTTGTTAAATTATGATTATGGAAGACTTGATTAACGAGATGCATTGTTTCTAACTTAGTTTATGTTAGATGTTATTTATTATTGAATTAATTGTATGAAATGTTTAATTATTAAATTTCAACAACAAACTTCCAAACTCCTTAATTATCCTGATAGTGATAATTAATTCATAAGGCATGGACTTTGGCTCATATGGGTCAAACCCAAATGCCAAGGTCCAATAAAGTAATCACCTTATTTGCCATAAAATTAATTTCGGCTCATTAGGCTCAATTAAATTTAAAAGGCCCATTTATTATATTTGAACTTTATGAAATGGTTTTAGGCCCAATTTGGATCTAATCCAATTGTCATAAACCAACTTGGCCCAATCAAGTCCATAAGGCCCAAATATAACAACATTAGCCCAATTCCAAATTAAAGACTAATTTATTAAATTACAATATTCCAAATATAATAATTTTTAATTAAAGTGTATAGCTATAATTAATTAGTCAAATTAACATTTCCAAAACACTAATTTAATTAATTAATCATGCTTTTTCATTTTCAATACATGTCCAACACAATTGAAGCAAAATCAACTCATACATGCTTCTTCAAGCTCACGGTTTTCATGCATAAAATTAACCAATTTTGATTTCAATCCAATTAAATCACAAATCAATATATCTCATGCATTTAAACACATCCTATGGTCTAAAATTCAAAAATCACCATGAGATCCTAAGGTCCATAAGTTTCGGCCATGGCATACAAATTGGGGAAAATTAATCTAATCAATTTTTCTCACAATTAATCATGCATAACTCTAAGTTATCGTAATCTAAACATAACCAAACATTCAATTTGAAGATATCATGCTCAAATCACAAAATCTCCAAAATAAAGTTTATGAACCTTAAATATTTCATGTTTAAAATTGTCTCTGATACCATTTTTGGGTTCTCCTAAAACATGCCAACGATCTATTAAACATAAATTGTGTGAATAATCAAAGTAAGATTGCGGAAATAATACTTACATTGGTCGGCAATATAGATGTAGAGAATACAAAAATTTTACTCATTTGAGAAGTGCACCAAGCTCTCATTTGTATGCATGGTTTAGCTCCACGCTTTGAACTTTGATTCCAAACTCAATGGGAAAAGTTTCCCTAGCACCTTTGTAGACTCTTTTATGTGCTAGCAATGAAGAAATTTTGAAACAAAATTTCCAAACCAAGAGGGAGAGGTCACAGAAATGGGAAGAGAGAAGAGATGATTTTTAGTTTTGGTATATTTGATTTCTAAAATCCAATACCACTTCTAAAAGTCAAACCCTTAAAGTTGGTATATGCTTTACCAAAAGCTAAAGCAAAGTGTTGGAGGGAAAAATGCATTTAATGCCTCCAACAACTTCCATTACCAAATTGACACTTGATGGACAAGTGATGTATGTTGGTGGGACCCACTTTAATTCAAAATTCAAGTGGCTTGCTCAACACACTTCGGGGTCGGGTTCGCTTAATCCGATTAAACAAACTTTCCGTCGCGACGTAATTAAATCCAATTTAATTAAATAATAGTGTCTCGCAAAATTATTACGAAAGTCGCTCACGAATTAATTCTAAATTAATTCATTCACCCGAATTAAAATCAAATTTTAATTTCGCGTCGAAATCTAATTTCAATTAATATATCGAATATATTATTTAATCGATTAATTCCAAATTAATCGTTCTCTCTCTTCTTATCGAATTTTATCCCAGATAAATTCTTACCGTAATTATTCCTAGATTAATTTTATCTCTCTCATAATTAATCCCAGATTAATTCTGTTCGAGTCAAACGTCATCGGTGAATCTTCGGGAAGTGACCCATGAGATCCCTGGATATGTTGGCAGTAAATCCGGTCGTCGGATTATCCGAACACGTGCGTACCCGGTACCATATTCTTACCGATTTACAAGACATGGTTGGCTTCTAGCAAAGCACCGTGCCTACCCAATTCTCCAGAATTATTCTTTTAAGGAATATATAATCTTTGTCAGGCGTAGTATACGTAGTATAGCGTATTACGATCCAGTATCTGATGTCACATGATAGGCCTGAGGCTGGAATAGTGTTTTCCCCGTACGAAGCATATATCAGATCACTAGCAACTAGTCTCTTTAATCCGATAATCATGACCTTGTCATATTATCCCGATAGTTGCAACATAATAGAGTACCAGTTCTGTATCTCTGCGTGATCATCATCTCCATATGACTGAAGTGATACTTCTATCTTGACATCACATCCAATACACTACGATTCTCAATAAACCTAGAAGAGGCGTACACATAACCTGTTAAAGTCCTGGACGACCAAAACCAAAGTGTATTGATTGTCGCAAGTATCAGCGATGCAAGTCTCAAGTTAAGACCAAATACACCTACCCTGATTCAGATTCCCATAGACAAATAGTCATACTACCAATGAGATTTCGAGGGGTCTATCTAGAGCGAAACTGTTTCAGTGCCATCGGTAAACATAACCTCCTATCACACTTGCATAAGTATCCAATACTTAAATATATGAGAACTATGCTGTTATGCTTCCATAACGTGCACAAGTGCAATACTAGTTTATTCCACATTATCGATGTCTAGTCTCGATAATACTACGATGAGAGATATTTAATGATTAAACCTTCGTGGATTGATATTGTCTCATATCTTATTAATCCGGAACTAATCATAAGGACTTTTATCATTTATACATTCAAGTAATCTAATTACAAAATTATAAAATAGCAATTTCCATTGTCACATAGTTAATTTGTACAAAAACCACAATGTCTTTTACAAATAGTGACGTTATGGGTCATAATTGTCCAACACGAATGGCATCACTTTATAACAATAGATTCCTCTGTTAGTGACGAATGTCGTTTTCTCCTGATCGTCCGGATGCATGAAGATTTGGTTGTAGTCCGAATATGCATCCATGAAACTCAGTAGTTCGTGTCCCGCTGTAGCGTCGACCATTGAGTCGATATGAGGGAGTGGGAAGGAATCCTTCGGGCACACTTTGTTCAAGTCTGTGAAATCAATGCAGACTCGTCATTTGCCATTCTTCTTTTCACAACCACGACGTTAGCAAGCCACTCGGGTACTGTACTTCTCTAACGGCTTCATTCTCCAACAATTTTTGAACTTCCTCGTCGATGACTCGGTTCCTTTCTAGGGCGAACTTCATCTTCTTCTGTTTGACAGACGGGTAGGCTGGGTCCACATGTAGCTCATGTGTTATCAACTCCGGGTCTAATCCTTTCATGTCTCTATGTGACCACGTGAAGCAGTCGTGATGCTTCTTGAGGAAATCCATCAATTCGGTGCGTAGAATGGGGTTGAGGTCGGCTCTAACTTGGGTCTTATGGTCTGGGTAGTGAGGGTGAATTTGGACCTCATCAAGTTCTTCCACTTTCGGAGTATCTGCATAGACTCGACCAGACCCCTCCTGTAATTGCTATGCTGTCTGGGATTTAGGCTTGAGGGTCGTTTGGTAGCAAGTTCTGGAAGCAAGTTGATCCCCTCTGATTTCTTGGACTCCCCATTTGGTAGGAAATTTCAGTACCTGGTGATAAGTGGACCAGACGTCCCTCATATCGTGAATCCATGGTTGACCCATTATCAAGTTGTAGGCCGAATGACAGTCCAGGATGAGAAACATAGTCATTTTGTTGATTTCTCCTGCGTATACTGGGAGAGAGATTTCCTCCATATTGAATTTATGTTCCCCGTTGAAGCCTATCAAAGCCGTAGATCGACGATTTATTTTCTCCAATCCTCCTCCCATGTCATTAAGGGCCGCTAGGAAGATGATGTTAGCTGATGACCCCGTGTCGACTAGCACTTTCTTGATCATGAAGTTGGCCACTTGCAAGGATATCACCAATGCGTCATGGTGGAGGTTCTTATGACTGAATATTCTGTCGTCCATGAACTCGATCGCCAAACCAGTATAGTCTCCTGCTACCATCACCGTGTGACCCGAGGTGACAGTCGTTACCATTCTGGTGTGTCGTTTCGCTGCTGAATAAGAGATCCCACTAACTTCTGATCCTCCTGATATAAGATTGACCATATTATTGATTGGTGGAGGTGGAATTGGGGCTTCTCCCCAATCATCCATTTCTTCCCTCCGGGCTAATGTGGCTTTCCCTTTTTCCGTGAGTAGGTCTTTCAAGTGCCTCTTTTTTAACAGCTTCAGTACTTCCAATCTCAATCCTATGCAATCGGCTGTCGTGTGCCCGTAGTCTCGGTGGAATTCACACCATCTACTTGTATCTTTCCTCCCGGAGCCTTCATTGGAACGTGGAGGCCACTTTACTTCACTTCTCATTTTCCTGAGAACTGAAACGAGTTCACCTGATGATATGGTGAAGTTATAGTCTGGGAGCCTCGGGGCACCATTAGGGGTTATCTCTCTTCTGTCGTATGGGATTGGTCTGCGATTGGGAGCCCTATCGTAGGGGCGGATATCCCTAGCACAATAAGTTCTTTGATCGGTTGTTTGCTGGCCCCTCCTACCGAATTCTTCGGTCGTCTGGATGGATATGTCCCATTCTCTTGTAGACTGGATGAGCTTTCCCTCCTTGCATTCCTTTTATCCTCTTCCCATCTGATTTCCGTTCGGGCTCTGGCCATTGCCTAGTCCATAGTGTAGCACCGATTCTTTGTCAACTTTTTATAGAGGCCGCTATCGGCCAACAACCCATTCCGAAATGCTTCCACTGCTATCGGCTGGTGGAGATCTGGGATATCAATCATTTCTTTGTTGAAGCGTGAGACGTAGCTTCGAAGAGATTCTCCCCTCCGATGTTGTATCGCATTGAGGTCGTCTGTGGTCTTCTCGAATTTGCAAAAACTAGCGAAGTTTCCACGAACTTATCTGCCAATTCTTTGTAGGACCCAATTGAACGGTATGGCAAATTGATAAACCACGTGAGGGCTGAACCAGCCAATGTCTATCCAAACCCTCTACACATTCATGCTTCCCTCTGATGTGAAGAAAGGCATGTGGATATCATCTTGTATTTGTAGTGGATTATGTGGTCGTCGGGGTCGGTTGATCTATCGTACAACTTCATCTCAGGTGGGCTGAACTTTCGAGGGAGTTAAACTGAACTGATCCCGTCGATGAAAGGAGTGTCCGTAATGGTTTCTGCTCTGCTCATCTTCAAAGGTAACTTGGCTCCTAGTAGGCTGGACAAGATTGCTTCCTTGAATTCATCAATTTCTTTGCGCATGGATGAGACCGTTATTGGTTCGGCCGATGGTACGTGTTGGTTCCTCCCATGACCGATTGGGCGATCTTCAGAAGGGGGAATGTCGCCCGTTTCATCGCCTAGTGTCTCCATCAAATTGGGTTGGCGGCCTGGTTCATTGGAGGGATCGACGAGCCCTCATCGCTTGGAAGTGGACGAAAGATGTTCCAATTGTTTCTGTAGGTCGCGATTGGAACTCTTCATGGCCGAGTTCTCTTCTTCCAAAACACGTAATCGTTCTTGGAGAATGGCCAATTGGCCAGCTTGAGGATCTGAAGGCTCGCTACCTGAAGCCATGAGAACGCTCGCAAGTTCTTGTAGGTTGAACGAATGATTTGTTTGCTTATAAATCGCTAGGGCCCCACGGTGGGCGCCAAATTGTAGACGCTGGTTTTCGCCTGAGGTCCACAATCGAGATTTCATACGTTGGGGGCACTGGCGATCCTGCAAAATAAAGGGATAGGGTGAGCGGGGAGCACTGGCCACTGGTGTGGTGGATGCCGAAGGCACTCCGACGCCCAAGTCAGTGGTAGGAATGTGATGTAAAGGTCGTAGTAGGAGGAGCAAGGTCAGATATTACCTTGATCCTGGTGTGCTGCCGTGAGGGCGATAGGTTGGATATGATGTCAATACTGAATGGAAGATTTTCGAGCTATGAGTAGTGAATCTTCTCTCCTCCCAACCTGGGTTAATTCCTTCTTCTTATATAGATACTTGGAAAATGAGCGTGCTTTATTGCCTTTAATTATTTGTCCGTTATGAGGGTGGAAACGACTGAGTTATGATGGGTATTTATGGGTCTGGGCGTTTCGTAGGCTAACACATGGTGAGTCTTGGATACGGTTTGGACATACGCTTGTGAAACATCTTTGGGCCAATGCTGACTACTAAATCTGGGTTTCCTTTAGTGTGTGGGTTTGATGTAGCAACTTGGGCCTGGGTCTTATGCTGGGGTGTTTGGGGTGTGTTCAGTATTGGGTCTGAGGCAAAAGGTCGAAATTGCCCCTAGACCAAATTTGACCCATATAGATATTCACTCGACCCAACTTTTCATGAAATTTCTTTAGTTCCGCGTCAAGAATTCAAGCGAGCACCTAACTACGTATCTCCATAGATCAAGAACACCTGAAGACCCATTGAAAGAAGAAGTTCCGGGAGTTGAGAGCAAAACAACAATGAATCTATGGGTATTTGAGCCGAAATACCCGGAATAAATAAATCAATCAAACTCCGGATTAAAATTACTTTCATTATCCCGGAAAAATCTCTAAAATTATTTCAACATTGAACATCCTTTATTCTATCTATCTAGCTACTTGGCCTCGTAATCTATCAATGAGTGATGATATTCTGCCTAAATAGTAGATACATGTAATAAATAAGAAAATATTAAAGATTACAAGGTGGTCCTTCTTAATTCACACGGGTCTTGAAAATGATTTTCGATTAACTCGGTTTGATTAGGGAAACCACCGAAAATGGATCCGTTAATTTTGGCAAACGGAAACATGTAAAAATTATTGTATGTACACTTGAATGAAACACGTGTTGATGGAATGTCTCTTGACCTGAAATTACCATTAAACCCATGAATTGGTTATGTTCTTTATTCCTTGTCTAGCTTGAGCTGGACCTTGCAAAAAACCAGTAAAAACAAGAATGCTTGGTGGAGGCTTCAAGTTCTGATTATTGCTAAGATGACAAAGCTTAGTTAACCAATCAATATGGCAAAGTTAATTTGATTGTAATGGCAATGGCAATGGCAATGGCAATAGGTATAAGCTTTTGTTTTGTTGAACAAAGAAGAAGAATGCTCACTTTTACTTTTCACTGTTGTCAGGCAAACTAAGCTTACAAATACACATAGGCTCCCCTGTGACAGTTTACACAAACAGCTAACTGGGTCTAAAATTTGTCTTAAAACTCATTTATTAATAAGTTACACATTTTAAGAACTCGCCTAAAACTCCAAAACTGATGGAAAATCAGGGCCATCCCGTGATATACATATAACATAGAAACAAATTATATAAATAAACCCAATTGCACACGACCACCTTAACACTCCTAGATGAGGAATTTAATTATTTAAGAAACTAAATAAGACAGTGGATAATTAATATATATATATATATATATATATATATATATGGAAGAAGCAGCTTGCTTGCTTGCTTTCTAATGAGTAGTGTCTTGATGCTTCATTCGTTCTGAATTAACACGTTCAAGCTTGAAACGTTCTTGAACAGAGGAGATGTAGCTAGCAGCCTTAATATCAACAGTTTCATCAGCAGCCACACCGAACAACTTTTTCCGGTTATTATTATGATCAGATGTTACATTAAAATTTTCAATGAACGATACCTTTTGCTTCGGCTCATGAGCAATTACATAGTCCTGCTGGTGGTGGACTATATAACCCACGGTTGCCGTCGCCGGCGAAGACTGGCTTGGCTTCACCTTGCTGCTGTACTGCACAGTTGTTGAAGATGATGATGACTTTGCCACTCTATACAGTGGCATCATCAGCTTCCCCTTTATGAACCCTCTGCGCTTGCGATTTGTCTCCATGGTTTCTGTATGTTCAAACTAGTTTGATGTTGGTTTCAAGTTGTGAGTATCGATATCTCAGTGCAAGAGAAGGTCTATTTATATAGTTTTTTTCTGATAAAGAAATATAGAGGTGACAGAAGGATGATAAAAATTATGTCGAAATAATATCATTTTGATATGATTTCTGTCATTTTTATGTTATCCTTATGTTTCTTTATCATTTTTTAATTGTATTGAAAAATTAAAAAATTTGGACTTAATGCTGAGTTGTGTTAATTATTTTTTTTATATAATCTTTTATTATATACGTATTAATAATAAATAATAATTAAAATTCAATTATAAATAAAATATTATTTAATAACTATCAATCATACTTAAAAAAAAAAAAAACTCTGTTGAATACTAAATTCAAGTCTAAAATTTAGATGGTTTAGAGATAGATATGAATTTTGATAGCTAGCTAGATTGTGGTCCATGTGCTACATTTCCGGAAGCATAACTAATCACTTTTTTTAAATACATGATTGGTTTGGTTAATATTTCAAATAATTTATGTATTAAACCGCTGATGTAAATACATGATTAAAGCAGAATATAATCATGCAAAACATATAATTTGTTAATTAAACACGTTTAACACATGGATCCTCCTATTTGAGACATTATTAAGAGCATAATTTAGGAATACTAACTAGTTAAGTATTTTGAACGAACTTCAAGCACCTTCTTATTCTTCGAGTTAAAAAATATAACCACAACCGAATGGTTTCATTTAAAATCTCATGATCTGAATGAATAACTTCCCCTAATTTTTTCCTAAAAAAATATTATTTTCAATTTTTCATAAAAATAGTTTAGCTGGTAAACTTACTTTTTTAGTGGAAAGAAGTCAGGAGTTTGAACAGTTCACATATATCGGGAAATAAATATTTTTCACATTAATTGTTACATAAAAATCTCAAAAATCACTTAAGAAAACCTATAATTTATATACAAGTGTTCAAGTCTTTTTTGTTTTTGTTTTTTTTTTTTTTTTGGGAAATGTTAGAAACCCCATAGTTAAATTATTTGACCAAGCTTAAGTGAAACATATAAAATATATGTATGTCACATACTCTTATAAAAAAATACATCCCATAAATTCGAATCCAAAATCTTAATTCTTTTGCCACCAAACCATATCGATTGGGAAGGTAAGTTCTCAAGTCACTAGCTAGTATCTACTCAAAATCAAAAGGGCCACTACATCCTCAAATGGGCACCATTTTGGAGATTGCAGGAATAATAATTATGCCTTGCCGAGTGATGAGTCAATAGCTTTTAGCCCCACTGTAATGCATCATCATTCCTTTATTTTTACACTTTTCAGGGCCCCGAATAAATAGCATGGAGTTGGGCTTCAAAAATTTTCACTTTAAATCTGAAATGGACTAAATATTAAGCACTTTGAGGACCACCAACACAGCTTAGCATGAATGGGGAAAGGAGAGACAGACTGTAGAATCATATTGCTCTAATATACACTACGAGAAAACGGTTTTTTATACATTTAAAGTTTTGGTTTCGAAATGTGACGACGCAGAAAATGGACAGTAAAAGCTGGTCGTGGAAAGATTTTAGCGTCGACATTTAGAGTTGCCAAATTGACATGCTAAATATTTTCAAAATTATTAAAAGAATAAAATATTATTAGAAATATATAATTATCAATAATTATATTTAACGTCGAATAAGCTTACGCGGCGCTAAATCTTTGAAATAAAAATTTCATTATTGTCTTAAAAAAAATATATTATGAGGCCTACCATAGAACCCAACGAACCAATCATAGGTGAGCTTCACACCTAGACCCTAATAACACCTAACGGTGAGCCTAGCCTAAGCCCACATAATAATTCTATATATATTGCTATTATTTATAATCATTTATAATTTTCTCTTAATTGCTTTGTCATTGAGGATTAATGTAGTTCAGTTCAAAAAATTCTTCTTCGTAGGAGAGAGTGAAAAACAATTGTACCGTACCGAATTAAACTGACCAGTTTGATTCAATTGTGTTTGTTTTCATTCGTCTTTTAAAATATACTATTTGATTAGTTAGATGATTGGATATGATTAGGTAATAATGGAAAAATAATTTTCAAAAATTTAAATCGAACTAGTCTAACTTTGGTTCGGTTTGATAAAAAACCAAACTAAACTGGAAAATGCTCATCCGATCTTCATCAAGAAGATAACATTTAACGAAATAAGATCATTATTAATTCAACTATGTACATGCTATTGGTGTCTAGTCTACCTAAGGAGAAAGACATGTATGGGGTACATATGACTTGATACGCCCGCTCACTAATAGTTTGATATATATACATTGAATTCGAAATTAATCAATAAGAATTTAAAGATAAAATTATTAATTAACATATGTCATGTTTTTATTGGTTAGATACATTTATCATGTCCCGTATAATTTTTTCTCCTACCGAAGAAGGCACATTATGATGTAGTACCATCAGTTTTCTTGTATCTTGCCATTTGAAATTGAACACTCTTTAGTAGTTAGGGGTAATAAAATGGCCCGAACTTAAGTCTGGATTGACTTGAAGCACAATAGGTCTGAACTTTAAAAAACCTAGGCTCAGTTATAATTATTTAATTTTTAATTATAAATACATACATTTATAACTAAAATTTTAAGGTTTAATCCAAAAAATACTAAAAACGTTTAAATTCTTATTTTCCCCCTTTTTAAGTATTAGAAATTTTTAATTTTTTTTTAATCATATTGTTGGACTAGATAGTAAAAAGAATTGTCAGAAGCTTGTTATATATATATATATATATATATATATATATATATATATATATATATATTATATATATATATATATATATATATATATATCTTAAGGATAAGAACAGTGTCTTTTTCAACACCATCGAACTCTCGCAATTGGGAGCATTTTTCCAAGAATATATGCATATATAAAAGATCAAATTTTTTCATGTTACAAGTTTTCAAGGATAGAAAATTTAGCAAATATCTAATCATGACAAAGAGTTTAGGATTTGGTGTCAGGTCATGAGTTCGAGTCCAAAGAGTGTATTTTCTGTAAGAGCCTGAAGTAGCCGGGGATTTTATCTGCTCCGCTTAAACCTGAGACGGATAATTTAACGGTGGAATTTTCAACGTTTCTAAAAAAACAAATCCGATCATGATAATCAATTTTACACACATTACCATATGTGACATGCCTTTACCACTTGGAAGCTTTTATTTTTATTTTTATTTATTTATTAAGATTATATCTAGTGACACTTTACAAGGATAACTAAGCTCTAGAGATCAGATCGTGAAATCCAATTCTCATTTGAGATCAAATTCTTTAGAATTTTAGGTAGTGGATTCAAATCTAGGCATGATGATGGAGGGAGCTACGCAAGTACATGAGTGATGAGTCTATATTGTTTTACAAGCTGGCAAATGGACATGTACAAAAGTTTCATGATATTGAAAAGTCCTGGAGATAAGATATTCCACCAGATTGACAACTCGTTCACTGCATTATCTAATTAAAAGTGGGTGTGTGTTTGTTGAGATGCTCGAATCTCGATTCATTTCTTATATCTTTTAATTCTAGGGTTAGTGTTAATCATTTGATTAATTAAGTTGCACATACTACATCAAATTATATCATTCAATTTTACATACAAGAGATCAAAAAGCTTTTCATTCTGTATATATATGCGCTTATATGCTCACATAATTTTGCTATTTCAAGTTAAAAATCATATGTAGTGTATAAGGCTTTCGTTATAAATAAAATATAGGGAATGTCTTAATATATGCAATCTTATCCCTATGATTTATCCAGTTTTATCCATATTTTTCACATAAAGATTATTTTCACAGATAATAAATTAACACTTGATTATTAAGTTAGACACGATTTTTTATTGAGTTCAAGTTATATTAATCGTGTTCATTTCACTGAAATTAAGTGACTTATGTACGTCTAGTACTATTATTATACTTTCATTCTTCGATTTTGCTTTTGATGTGTAAAGCGAGAATATATTTATTTGGTCCAAAGGTGCATTTGCTTTATATCCAAAATATCTGCCGTGGGGTTAAATAAATAATGTAGAATTTGGTTCCAAATTATGAAGAGGGTTTGCCAAATTAAGTTAATAATTGTTGATGGTTTTTTTTCTCCTTGAAAAAGATTCAAATGTTGAGGGATATAATTGGTATTTTATTTAGTAAAAAATGAATAATAAGAGTTTAAGGGCTCGGAGAGAGAGCGGAATTTGATA
>SKCR01035268.1:55000-99880 GCA_019454045.1 Zanthoxylum bungeanum | reverse complement strand
CTACGTACCCTGAGTTGGGATCAAGCCAATCGTAGTTCTCTGTATCTGAAACAGTCGTCATCTGACAGCTATCCCGGTTACGTCTCTGCACAACTCTAGCTTGTCCCGATCATCATTCCTTTGTGGACATGTCGGCTGTGTCTCTGCACAGCATACTTCACTGCATCATCTCTGTACAGTATTCTCATGCTATGTCTCTGCATAGTACAATCCACCGTGTCTCTGCACAGTTTTGTTGTTGTGTCTCTGCACAGTTTTGCTGTCATGTTTCTTCACCCATTTGTTCCTCATTGCCTTCTTGCCTTTGGGAAACTCTCTGGCCCCCCACATCAGTAAGCAGAATATATTCGGATCCCGGATATCTGGTTGATGGAATTCTGCCTCGTTCAGATCTTCTTGTCTGAGGTCTACTGATTTCTGGAGGTCTGTCATCATCCATCTCTGTGAATGATCTTGTAGCTTCTAGTAGAGTGGGTTGCGGCTCCCCCTGCTCAACACTTTCTTCTGTAATCTCCAATGGAACAGGCTGGTCTCCCCTGCTCAACATCTCTATTTGCCTCCTCTGGTTCTGCTTTTGGAATTTCCTCGTGCACCCTATCTGTGGCCAATTGTGCTGGTGCTGAGTCTGGATTTCTGTTGGCACTGGTATTGGAAGACATTCTGGGCATTTCAATGTCTTCAATTGTTCGGTCTTCAAGAAACTCTACTTCTTGGCTTCTGATGACCATCTTCACATTCGGATCCCATAGTTTGTATCCAAATTCTTCATCTCCATGGCCTAGGAATATATATGGAGTTGTCCTTGCATCGAGCTTCTCCCTGAGCTCATTGGATACATATACAACGGCTAAACAACCGAATACTCTAGGGTGAGTGTAGGAGGGATTCTTACCAGACCACACTTTCTCCGGAATCTCCAAGTTCAACGGTTCAAATGGTGATCTGTTTATCAGGTAACAGACAGCACGAACATCTTCTCTCCCCAGAATGGCTTTGGAAGCTTAGCCATACTGATCATTCCTCTGACTTTCTCCATAATGGTGCGGTTCATGCTTGCAGCGACACCATTATGTTGTGGAGTGTGTGGAACAGTTCTCTCATGTCGAATGTTATGTCTCATGCAGTAGGCTTCGAACTCCCTGGAACTGTACTTGCCTCCATCGTCTCTGTGCGAAGGCACTTCAGCTTCTTCCCTGTTTCATGCTCTACCATGGCGTGGAACAGCTTGAACTGATCTAGGACCTGATCCTTCGTCTTGAGGAAATACACCCAGATTTTCCGAGAAGCATCATCATGAAAGTCAGAAAATACTTGTTACCGCCCAATGAATCAACCTCCAAGGGACCACAAACATCAGAGTGCACCAGACTGAGCAACTCTGATCTTCTCTCTGAAGAGAAATCAAATGAGACTCTGCGTTGCTTACCAATCGAGTAGTGGTTGCAAGGACCTCTTGCAGCATCCTTGGTAAGCTCCTTCTTGTTCAGGGTAGACAACTTTCTCCCACTCATGTGTCCGAGTCTCTGGTTCCACAGATTTTGAGAAGCCTCTTTTTCAGCTACATTGAGGCTGTCTGCACAAATCTTCACATGAGTCTTGTATAGTGCGCCGCAAGCATGTCCTCGGGCGACAACCATGACACCTTTCGTCATTCTCCATGTGCCATTTCTGAAGTGATTTTCATAGCCCTGTTTGTCAAGAGCTATCCCCGAGAGTACATTCAGCCGAAGTTCTGGAACATGTAGGACATCCTTCAAGGTCAATGTACACCCGACATTTATCCGCAACTGAATATCACCCATTCCTACTATCCCAGAGGAACTGATATTTCCCATCTTCATTACTCCAAAGTCTCATGCTTTGTATGTTGTGAAGAAATCCCTATGAGGAGTGACGTGGTAGGATGCTGCAGTATCTACCACCCACTCAACATCTTGGGTTGCGTTGTGAAGGCATGTCTCTTCCTGTATGGAGCATATTGCTACATCTGCTTGGACAACGACCAGTGTCTCTCCTTCGTCATTCTTCGGCTGGTGATTGCCTCTTTCTGCTCTCGTTGCAGTTTTCGGCATTCTCTTCTTTAGGTGGCCTATAATGCCACAATGGTAGCACTTATAGGTAGGCTTCCTTCCATCTGAGGATCTACCCCTGGTTGTGCTTTTGCCTCTCTCTCCATCTCTTCTCTTCCTTGATGTCTTCCTCGAGTCTCTGTGACGAAGGCTTATGTCTGTTCTGAGCCAGCATCTTTTCTCATGGACTCCTCATTCGACAGGGCATCTTTTACCATAGGCATGGTAACTTTACCTCCTGGAGCGGAATTACTGAGAGTAACCACCAATGTCTCCCAGCTATCAGGAAGGGAACTGAGTAGTAAGAGGGCTTGTACTTCATCTCCCAGCTGCATGTCTACTGCAGACAGCTGATTCACCAGGCTCTGGAACTCGTTGGTGTGTTCCGCAATGGAAGTTCCACTCCGTAGCTTCAGGTTCACCAAACGCCTCATTAACAGGGCTTTATTCCGAGCTGTCTTGGCCTGGAACATGTCTTCCAGCTTTATCTACATCCCGTAAGCATCTGAATCCTGTGCTACGTGGTGGAAGACACTGTGACCGATCCACTGCCTAATCTGACCCAAAGTTCTGTTGTTGAGTTTATTTCAGTCATACTCCTTAACAGACTCTGGTTTCACTCCCTTCAACTCGATGACATCAAACAAATCTTTGCAATGCAAGAAATCTATCATCCGAGGTCTCCAGAGGGAGTAATTAGTTGCAGCCAGTTTAATCATTGCACCAGAAAACGAATCTCCAATTTCCATTTTAAATTTTAAAGTTTAAAATGTAAATACAATAAAATTGGGGCTGAATTTCACAAATCCGAGGTCACCGTTGCGTCCGGAACGGTCGAAAATGGTGGAATAGACACTGCGTTGGTCTAAATCCGACACATGGGCTGATTTGTAAATTCCTAAGGTTCTGGTGATCCTAACTGGTATAAAAGAACGGATTGTATGTTCTAAATGGCCAACATGTATTCTCGGGCAAACCCATTTTTTCTTTAACTTCTAATGTTGATATGACTAATATATGGCACTTGAGACTTGGCCATATAGGCCAGAAAGGAATGCAGGTACTCAGCAAGCATGGACAATTTGGAAAGGACCAGTTGAAGCCACTTGAGTTTTGTGAGATCTGTGTGTTGGGCAAACAGCACAGACAGAGCTTCCCAACTGGAATTCATTTGTCAAAGGCGAGTCTGGAGTATCTACATTGTGATCTGTGGGGACCAGCAAAGGTCCAGACTCATGGGGGTAAGAAATATTTCCTCTCTATTGTTGATGACTACAGTAGGAAGGTATGGACATTCTTACTAAAATCAAAGGATGAAACTTTGACAAAATTTAAAGAATGGAAAGTATTAGTAGAAAATCAAACTAGTAACAAAGTAAAAGTCTTGAGAACTGATAATGGCTTAGAATTTTGTAATACTGAGTTTGATCAATACTGTACGAGTGAGGGTATCCTGAGACATAGGACTGTTAGAAACACCCCTCAACAGAATGGAGTTGCGGAAAGAATGAATAGAACCATATTAGAAAAGATCAGATGTCTTTTATTCTCTTCCGAACTTCCGAGGGCCTTTTGGGGTGAAGCCCTCAATACTGCTACTCATTTGATTAACCTTAGCCCTAATAGTTCCGTTCAGTTTAAGACACCAGAAGAAATCTGGTCTGGTAGGGCTCAGAAGCTTGCCCACCTTAGAGTATTTGGCTGTGAAGCCTATGCTCACCAGTCCATAGGTAAACTTGAACCGAGGTCTATCAAGTGTGTTTTCCTAGGATATCAAGAATGGACAAAAGGGTATAGGTTATGGGAAAGAGAGTCACTTGGAGTCAAAGTCATAGTTAGTCGGGATGTTATATTCAATGAACTTTGTTTTCCTTGTAAATCTACTAACAATAATGCATGTGCCTTAGAAAAGGATCTAGCAGATTTTGATCTTGCAGGTGGAGCTCAAATGCAGGTGGAGCCAGGGACATCAAGGACCACTGGTCAAGTTGGTGACATGTCAGGCTCGGAGACATCTGAGGACTCTCAGCCCAGAAGAAATAACCCGGAGGAAAACAGAAATGAAGTAGCAGAGATATAAGAACAAAGTGAAGATGACACAGTAGATCAACTGGATCATACTGAGCAACATGATGAAACACCTCAAGACACATTGGCCAACTACCAGCTAGCAAGAGACAGAAGTAGGAGGCAGGTAAGGCCTCCTACCAGGTATGATTACTCAACCAATGATTTGTATTTCTGTGCGTTAATATCAAGTCATGAAATTAATGGGATTGAGCCTGCTAGCTTAGGAGAGGCATTAAAGTCTACCCATAAACTTGAATGGGAAGCGGCTATGGAAGAGGAGATGTATTCTCTTAGTACTAGACCTGAGGTGATTAAAATGGAAAATGTATCTTATGCAAATGCTATTGGTTCTGTGATGTATGCCATGATTAGTACTAGACCTGACTAGTCATATGTTGTATCTTTATTAAGTAGGTTTATGTCTAATCCATGTGGAGCACACTGGAGTGCCTTGCAATGGTTGTTAAGATACTTGAATACTACTGTTGATTATGGCTTATGTTTTAACAAATCTAACGCTTTAGACTTGGTAGGGTATGTTGATTCTGATTTTGCAGGTGACAGGGACTCAAGAAAGTCAACTACCGAAGCAGAGTATATAGCCATAACTGATGTGTTCAAGAAAGCAATTTTGCTTCAGGGTATCTTAACCGAAATACAACAGCTGCAGGGTAAGACAGTTGTGTATTCTGACAGTCAGAGTGCGATACGTCTGAGCAAGAATCCAGTACATCATGAGAGAACCAAGCATGTGGATGTGAAATATCATTTTGTGCGGGAAATTATCTCAAGTGGTAAGATTGAGATAAAGAAGGTTCCAACAGAAGATAACCCATCGGACATGGGGAAAAAGATTGTGACTGCAACCAAACTCTCCCACTGCATGAAGCTGTTGCAGGTGGGGGTTGGCTGACCTTGCAGCCGACATGAGCGATGATGTGAGTAGGTGAGTTTGTTGTGCTTTCTTGGCCTTAGTGTGTGGTTGTGTATGATTGGGAGTGATAGATGTTTTTGGCTTCAAAGTGGAGATTGTAAAATGTGAAGCCTTGTCGTCCGTTGGATAAGGGACACGTGGCGCAATCCTAGCCGTTGTCCCAATTACATGTATTTGCTCATCATATATAAAGGCCACTTAGGTTGAGTATTAGGAGAGGTTTTTCATTATTTGTATTCCCTTATTTTTGGCTATGTGTTAAGCCTTGTTCCTTAGTCCAAGTTAGTGTAATCTTCAATTGGGTAATTTGAGAGATTGACATTTTTAGAGATTAGGGTTTGTGAGATTTGGGGAATTACAATTTGTAAATGGATTCAAGATTCCGTGTGTAATCTTGAAATTGCTTAGTGCAGCGAGCTCCCTATTCCGGAGTTCAACGTGGATGTAGTCGGGAATTTTTTCCGGCGAACCACGGTAAAAATCGTGCATTCTTGATTGATTGGTTTGACGAATTTTGCAACAAAAGTTTAACAACAAGGTTCTGACAATCAAACACCAAGCAGGAGACATGATAAATTCAGAAAAGGTTCATAACCATGTCATTCACTTATTTAGTCATATGCCAAAGAAAGCTATACCAAAAGAAAATGAAACTGATACCTTCATCATATTTTCACTGCATTTTCCTGATAAAAGTTTTGAAGCAATGGTAGCTTCAGCCTGTGAATAAGATGCTTTTGTCATAAATTAAAAACAAAGTAGCCAACCAATCGAATTTCTCTAGAAAAAGTGTCCAGTCAAGCAAAATTCAGGCATTCAGTGGTGTCAAATATGCCCCTGATGGAATATATATGAAATATTATGTCCAGGAAAGTGAGGAAACCATCATTAATATTAAGCGTTCAATTTTGATGATCTCCATTTTCATTCAAACAAATTTTACTTTCTGTGCAGAATGGCCTTGTATATAACATATGAGGCTACTTTTTTTAGTGGCTTACTTCATTAAAGATTTCTACTTTTATAAATGAGTAAGGTGCATAAAAATAATCCATCAAGTGTGGAGAATCCATGAATCATTTGTTTGCATGTGAGAGCTAAGTATCATAAAGTATTTTCTTGTCTTACACTGTCAAGATACTGACGAACTGATGCTGGAAAAGAATTTAAAATGGTGCAAAATAAATGAACTGCTCCTTCCTGCATGTCCAAAACATGAATTAGTAAGTGTATCTATGACTATGAGGCAGTAAACTAGAAACAAAAGAGATACACAGAGCAACTACAGCGAAAAAAGTTCATATTATTTGGGACATCAATGGAGGAAAATTATCGACTACCAAGTGTATGACACAGTAAACTTTGTATGATACTACTGATTAACAAACCCTTCCATATTCTGTAGGATAACGCATATCTCCAAACACCACCAAGTTAAAAGAAGACACATGAGTAGTCAAATGTGCAAAGTTGACACCAAATGTGCATTCACACACGTGTGATTGTCTCTGTTTGTATGTGTTTCAGAGAAAAAGAGAGCATGTCAATTGATTCGTACAATTTCATTTTCACAGCATTGAAAGCAAGTGAATAAAAGCATTGATTGAAAATGAATCCACCCTTTAAAATTACAACCCTTCCAACAAAAATTCATCGATCCATTTGCAGCAGCCGGAAACTATCATCTACTATAAGATTTTTCCTAAGAAATAGCAGATAAGACCTATCAAACTAAAAATGACCAAGTAAAAATACACAAAACCAGGAAAACACAAACTTCTAGGAACAACTTCAACATTTAGATACCCTAACATAGTACTTTATCCCCAAGCGTTCAGACGTCATGCAAAAGATGTCCTGACAACATGGCAATCTATAATGTGAATGATATACTAATCATCATACAACAGATTCTCAATTGAATATATTGAATATTAGTAAAGTTATGAATTTCCACAATGTCTGCCACGTCAGCGGTGTCTGGTAAATTTTATATAGATCCCTGAACTTTCTGGAAATTACAATTTAACCCCTATATTTTCAGAAATTTTCAATTTAGTCCCTGAACTTTTTGGAAATTGTAATTTAGTTCCTAAACTTTTCCGTAATTGTACTTTGGCCCATGAACTTTCTGAAATTGCACTTTGACCCCTGTAATTTCTGGAATTTGCAATTTGGTCATTGTGTCGGATTTTGACAAACGAAGTGTCATTTCCACCATTTTTGACCATTCCGGACGCAACGGTGAGGTCCGTTTTTTGAAATTCTGCTTAGAATTTTTATGATGGATGGGGGCAACGGAAAAATGGTTTTGTTAACCAGTACCAATTATTTCACATGGAGAGGAAAGATGAAAGACCTTCTGTATGTGAAGGACTATGATGGATCAGTATTTCTGGAGCAGAAACCAGAAGGAATGACCGATGGAAAGTGGGCTAATCTTCACCAGAAAACATGCAGTACTATTCGTCAGTGGATCGACGACAGTATCGTGAACCATGTTAGTGAAGAAACAAATGCACGTGTCTTATGGGGAAAGCTGGAGGAGCTTTTCCGAGCAAAGACTGGAAACAACAAGATGTACTACATCAAGAAGATGATGGGTTTGAAATACCAGGAGGGTACAGCTGTGGTGGACCACATCAACGATTTCCTCGGAACAATGAAAGAATTGTCTGGATTAGGCATAGACTTCGGTGATGAGGTAAATGGCTTAATACTCCTTAATACGTTACCAGAATCTTAGGAAACGTTCAGATCTACGGTGATCAATTCAGCCGCAGATGGGAAAGTCACTATGGAGATGGCAAAGACCAAGATCTTCGAGGAAGAAAAGAGGACGAGAATGCAGGAGTCAGCATCAACCTCAACGTCAGAAGCTCTAGTGACGGAGAAGAACACCAGAAGGGGGAGGAGTAAAAGCCGAGGCTCAGGAAGATCAGACAAGAACCGAGGGAAATCAAGAACGAGGGATATTGAGTGCTATCACTGCAAGAAGAAAGGCCATATGAAGAGGGATTGCTACAAACTAAAGAACGAGCAGTCCATGAGAGATGGTGACTCTAATCAAGAAAGAGTTGCTACCACCACCGAGAAAACCTCCAAAGACTTCTGCATAATATATGAAGAAGATGTTGTGAATCTTGCCAGCCACGAGAACCAGTTGGGTGATAGATAATGGCGCATCCTACACGCCACATCTCGCAGAGACTTCTTTTCATCTTACACCCAGGGACTACGGTGCTTGTAAGGAGGGGAATGACGGCCAGTCCAAGCCGTCAGTATTTTGAGACATATCCTTGAAACAGACACGGGACAATGCTAGTGTTGAAGGGAGTCAACACATCCCGGAAATCCGGTTAAACCTGATCTCAACAGACAAGCTGATGATGAAGGTTTTCTGCAGCACCTTTTAGTGACGGATGCTGGAAGCTCACTAAAGGATCATGGTGTGGTGTTGGGGTTGGTGCTCAGAGCGCCAATTCCCGGTTGTATTTCTGTTAAATATTTCTGTAAAACATTATTATTATGAATAATATATGCAGTTTCTATAATATAATCTATATTTCTATATGGTAAAGACGTAATGACCCGAGAATGATTAGTCATGATACAGTTGCAAAAGCGTCGCAACGGACATTGAGAAGTATCATGACGTTGTCATTCTCAGACAGTTCCTGGTCAAGGTTTACACTACTTGGTCAGTATAGTAAACCCGTTGAGACCGGTACATGTCGTATACTGGAATATATGATTCCAATGGTTTCTCAATGAACCATAGTCTTGGAGACTAGTATAGACGTGTAGGTGTTTATAGCGGATAAACACTGAACGACTCACCGAAGATTCTTAATGGATGGTACACCAGCGTCAATAAGAATCTTCTTGGGTTGAGTAGCACTTGTGATTCTTAGACTTGAGATGCCATTGTGGGCACATGAGACATCTTCTACACTTAGACGGCAGTCACGTCACCGATCTATTTAGATCAGACCTCCGCCTGTTCGTTGGGTGTAGATAGATCCTCAGGGTGTCCTATGTGTATCAAGATAGGATCCGTCAGTTCTGTGTATCAGAGCATAGGTAGTCCATATGATTAGCAATCAGATAAAACCATGGGCCCGTGGTAAAGTTTAGAAGCTAGTTCTAAACATTCTTTTTGAGATTGCTAATAGAATAGTCGACTGGATAATCCCGATAGAGATTTGACGTTTACATCTATATCTCTGGGATTTATCCGGATACCTGTGACGGAGGAATTATACATTTGATGCATGACCTCGACCTGTATGGTTCAGCGAGATTATCCGTGATCGTCATAATCTACGGGTGGATAGATTATGGACACGAAATTAGATTTCGTGACGGATATACCTGAACCTAGAGAGTCTCAATAATGAAACATACTCGTAGAGCACTAGAGCAACATAAATAAATAATATTGATTATTTATAAAGTCGTTTAATGGTTAAACGCAAGATACATGCTAAAGAGACTAGATAGTCATTTCCTTAATTATTGTGTATTTACATTTAATACTTGATTAATTTAAATACACATTAATTAATAGTCAAAATGAGTTATTTGACTTATTTCCTAAATGAATATATGTTTTTAATATTTAATGTAAATATTATACATATATTTAATATATTTGTATTTGATTAATTAATTAATTATTTAATTGTTAAATGATTAAATTAATTAAAATATAAATATCTTATGTTAGGATAATTAAAGTTAATGATGTTAGTTGCAATTGTTGACTTAAATAAATATCAATAAAGTGTTATTAGATATTTATGCAAGTTGATAAATGATAATTTAAATGAAATTGAAATTACATTTCTTGAATTTTGTTTTGCATTTCGGCCAAGGCCAAATTTAACAAGTATAAATTGTTTTCATTTTTTTCATTTCACTTAACCTAATACACTTTCACAAAAGCAAAACACCATTGAAGGAACTAAAGAAAGCTTGAGAAAGAAAGAAAATCCAAAGGAAAGCTTGATTTTAGTAAGTTTTTTCCAACTTACTATTAGTAAGGAAATTGTTCCTTAGGATCTAGGCTTCAATATATGATATCTTAGGTTATTTCTTTCTTTGTTCTTTGTGTTTTTGTTGATGGAAGTTTGGTGAAATTGTAAAGCATGTATGATGAAGGAAGTTGTAACTAGTGTAGTTGTAAACATTCTTTTAAGGTTTATGAAACCATGTTGCTATTCTAGAGTTGTTGACCCACTCTTAAATGACCTAGATTTGATCTTGAGTTGTTTCATTGTGTTGAGACTTGAATTGGATGAAAGATTGATGATTGAAACATTTGATTTAATGTAAATGGCTAATTTGCCAATTTGTGGAAATTGAAAAATTAGGGTTCATGACTAATTCCAAATTTGGGGGTTTTCATATATGTTGTGTATTTATGGTGTATATGATGCATATAAAGTTTCATGTTGATTGGATATCATTTGGATGTGTTTTGTCTTGAAGCATGAAATGCAAAATGCACAAAATTGAACCCAAGTGAGGCTCACGGCCTTGATAAGAAAAATGGGGATTTTGTTGCTTGGTGTTTTGATGTTTTGAACATCATAAGTTCATCTTAGAAATGATTTAGAATCATTCAAAATTGATTGGATCAATTTCGGACTAAAACGGACAAAAATACAAAGCAAGGGTATTTCGGTAAATTCACTTAAAATAGTTTTATTGAATTTATTTTCATAATTTGATTATTGGAATATTAAATAAATATGTTTATTTAATTAATCCGAGAAAAAGTTTTGAAATCTGAAAATCGGATTTTCACCGCTTCCGCTGCGTTACCGGATTCACCCCCTAAATAACCCCTACAAAATGGTATCAGAGAGCGAGTCTGATTCTAGGCCACCTAAAATGATTAGCCTTCATTGAATCAATGTTTAATCATGTTTTCTTGACTTTATGCATGCTTATTAGGATCTAATTGGTTAGATTTAGGGTGTATGACACTTAGCGGAAAATCCCTAATAATAAGGTTTGAATGTAATTTGTATTTGATGCATGTTATATGGTCCGTCTTGTCAATACGGTTTATGAATACTTCTTTGTGACTACATCCGAGACCGTGCCTCTGCTGTGAGGATGTAGCCGATAAAGATTTATTTATACCGGATGTATATCAGATACTAGGTAAATTCAAGTAAAAGCGGAATTCTGAACGTGCCCTAGCTGTCAGGATTACGTAAGTAACTTGAGTTTATCATTGACGAGTTTAACCTTGGTACGTCTCCTTGTGGGCCTGCCTTCGCAGCGACAACGAGAAACGGCCAGGACCGGATACTTAGGAGTCATTAGTGAATGATTGACAAATGAGTTGTCTACCTGATGAATATACGTAGGCGAGACCGTGCCTCTGCTGTGAGCCGAAATATATTCACGGGATCCACTTTTCACTATTAGTATTTAATTTAATTATTAAATATTTGTATTCTGTTTTGGGATTACAGTATTGCATGATTTAGTGGGAGGGGCATATTAGATTAAAAATCCATGATCTAGTTTATGCTTTTGATATTATATGAAACTGCTTAATTTCTGCTAACCGTTTTTCGTGATCTATATGATAGATTGGCGATGGCGGCACAATCCACAAATCAGTTTGCGCGTATGCTTGATGCGAACAAACTGAAAGGCGCTGAGAACTTTGCAGACTGGGAATTGGATTTGAGGATTGTCCTCGATTCCGAAAAGCTGGGTTATGTTCTTGAGGGTCCGTTGCCCCTTGCAGTGGGTGAGGATGCTTCGGAGGAGGAACGCCAAGTTTTTGAAACTTGGAAGGATGATGATTTAAGGGTTAAATCATACATCCTTAGTTCACTGTCTCCGAAACTCAAGCAACAGTACTATGGTATGTTAGATTCCTATAGTATGATGACGCGATTGAGACAATCGTTTGAGAACCAGGAACAAGTTATTGTTCACAAAGTCGCCATGGAACTGTTCCATGCGCGTCTGGATGAGGGGCAAGAGTGTTAGCCCACATGTTCTTCAGATGATCGATTTGATCGATCAATTGAGGCAACATAATCTCATCTTGAATGACATTCTCGGTAGGAGTGTCATTCTTGGTTCACTGCCAGCTTCATTTCGCCAGTTCGTGATGTACTTCAACATGCACGGGACTGTCTGTACCTACCAGGAGCTACATAGGATGTTGCTCACGGCAGAAGAGGACCTTAAGAAGGGAGTACCGACTCGCCCTCCTAGAACTACTTCTCTTTCGGCTTCTTCCCAAGGATGGTCCAAGGGAAAGAACAGAAAGGCAAGAAGAAGAAGAAGGCTTTTGGTCCTCAACAACAGGCGAAGATTGCAAAGCCCAAAAGGGCTTCTGAAGACAAATGCCACCACTGCGGCAAAGTCGGGCACTGGAAAAGGAACTGTCCTGATTACATTGCCCAGCTGAGGAGAGACAGAGCATCTACATCAGGTACTTTTATTTTTCCAGTTATTGATTTATCTTTGGCTTGTGAAGCCGTTACATCCAGCTGGATTTTAGATTCTGCTTGTCCCATTCACATTTGCAATTCGTTGCAGGTGCTGAAGGAAAGTAGGAGGCTGAAGCCTGGAGAGATGCAGTTGCGGTTCGGGAGTGGAGACTCTTTGGATGCAGTTGCAGTGGGAGTATGCGAGATCTCATTGCCGAATGGGACACTTTTGTTATATGACTGTCATTTTGTACCAGGATGTGTCGCTAATATTATATCACTTTTTGTATTGGATACAGAAGGCTTTTGTATTAATATTAAGAATAGTTCTTTGTATTTATATGATAAAAATAATATTCAGATCCTTAGTTGTCCAAACCAGCATGGTCATTATACATTGCAAACTTCAAAAGATATATTAAATACTGGAGTTAATAAACGTAGTTTTACCTGTAATTAATAATACTGAACTTTGGCATATGAGACTTGGTCACATTGGCGTTAAACGCCTTACCCAATTGGTTAGGAATGGTTTGATATCAGATCTTACCATTGAATCCTATCCAACTTGTGAATCCTGTATTCAGGGTAAGATGACCAAAGCCCCATTTTCTGGTGTTGGACACCGTGCCACTAACTTACTGGAACTCGTACATTCTGATGTATGTGGTCCACTAAGTCAAACTGCTCACAGTGGTTATTCGTACTTCGTTACCTTTACCGATGATTTGTCACGGTACGGTTATGTGTATTTGATGCGACATAAATCGGAAACCTTTGAAAAGTTCAAAGAGTTCCGAAATGAAGTAGAAAAACAAACTGGTAAATATATTAAATGCCTTCGATCAGATCGAGGCGGCGAATATATGAGTGGTGAGTTCATGGATTATATGAAGGAGAATGGGATTCTCGCTCAATATACTCCTCCAGGTACACCACAGCACAATGGTGTATCTGAAAGGAGAAATCGGACTTTATTGGATATGGTCCGATCGATGTTGAGTTTCACAGATTTGCCCTATTACTTATGGGGCTACTGTCTCTTAACAGCCGCACATCTTTTGAATAAGATTCCTTCAAAGGCTGTTCCTACGACACCGTATCAGATATGGTTCGGTAGGAGACCGAATCTTAATTATATTAAGGTTTGGGGTTGTCCTGCCTATGTCAGGGTAACTCAGCAAAGTAAGCTTTCGCCTCGAGGGCAAAAGTTTAGGTTTGTTGGATATCCTCGAATACGAGGGGATATCTGTTCTATGATACCGAGCATCGAAATGTGTTCGTAGCTCGCTTCGCAAAATTTCTAGAAGTAGAATTTTTGTCAGAAGGTGGTGATCATAGACAGGTTGAGCTTGATGAAGTCCAACCTGAAAACAACGAACCAACGGAGGAACCTGAAGTTCAAGTAGATGAAGGACCTTCAACACACACACTCCGTAGGTCGGAAAGGGTATCTAGACCTCCTGAACGCTTGTATTTGATACAAGAAAAGAGTCTGGATGTTCTCTTAGTTGAAGAGACAGATCCTTTCACCTATAGAGAATCGATGTTGGACATCGACTCCGTGAAATGGCAAAGTGCCATGAAATCCGAGATAGACTCAATGCATGAAAATCAAGTTTGGGACTTGATTCCGCTTCCCGAAGGAATTGTTCCTATCGGTTGTAAATGGGTTTACAAGAGGAAGCGCGGGCCTGACGGTAAGGTTGAAACTTACAAGGCCCGACTGGTAGCAAAAGGTTACACGCAGCGACCTGGCGTCGACTACGATGAAACTTTTTTCGCCAGTAGCAATGCTCAAGTCTATCCGGATTTTGCTTTCTATAGCTGCGTATCATGACTACGAGATTTGGCAAATGGATGTCAAAACGGCTTTTCTAAATGGATTTCTTGATGAAGAAATCTATATGGAACAGCCGGAAGGTTTCACATCCAGCGAAACCTCGGGTATGGTATGTAAGCTTAAGAAGTCCATTTATGGACTTAAACAAGCTTCACGAAGTTGGAATCTTCGATTCGATGAGATTATTAGATCGTCTGGTTTTCTCAAGAATTCGGAAGAATCCTGTGTGTATCAGAAGGCCAGTGGGAGCATGGTCGTATTTTTAGTCCTATATGTTGATGACATCCTAATCATTGGGAATGATTTAGGTATGTTGCAAAGCGTCAAAGCGTACCTCTGTAAGAATTTCTCCATGAAGGACCTGGGAGAAGCTTCCTATGTTTTAGGGATAAAACTCTATAGAGATAGACAAAGGAGGCTGATTGGGTTATCCCAATCAACGTACGTAGATAAGATCTTGGAACGGTATAGCTTTGGTAACTGTAAGACAGCAAACATACCGTTCAGACATGGGATTCATCTTTCCAAGAAGATGTGTCCACAAACAGAAGATGAGAAGGTTAGAATGTCTAACCAACCTTATGCTTCGTGTTTGGGTAGCATAATGTATGCCATGTTATGTACGAGGCCTGATATCAGTTTCGCTGTTAGCGTAACTAGTCGATATCAGTCCAATCCAGGTAATGACCATTGGATGGCCATTAAACATATCCTAAAGTATCTTAAAGGTACTAAGGATAAGTTAATAATATATGGAGGAAACGAACTGCAGGTTAATGGGTATACAGACTCCGATTTCCAATCGGATCCCGATGATAGAAAGTCTACATCTGGATTTGTCTTTACCCTTAACGGAGGTGCAGTTTGTTGGAAGAGTTCCAAACAGGGATCGACAGCTGATTCCACCACTGAGGCGGAATATATTGCAGCTTCTGAAGCTGCAAAAGAGGCTGTGTGGATAAAGAACTTTATCACAGAATTGGGAGTTGTCCCAAGTATCGAGAATGCGATTCCGTTATACTGTGATAATACTGGAGCCATTGCGCAAGCAAAGGAACCGAGGGCGCATCAGAAGTCGAAGCATGTGGAACGCAAGTACCACATCATTCGAGAGATCGTGTCGCGAGGGGATATTGTCGTGTGCAAGGTACCGAGTGAAGATAATGTAGCAGACCCGCTGACGAAGGCCATACCTCCGAAGTTTTTGATAAACACGTGGAGTCGATGGGTATTAGATACAATCGATATTGGCACTAGAGCAAGTGGGAGATTTTGTGGGGTTGGTGCTCAGAGCGCCAATTCCCGGTTGTATTTCTGTTAAATACTTCTGTAAAACATTATTATTATGAATAATATATGCAGTTTCTATAATATAATCTATCTTTTTATATGGTAAAGACGTAATGACCCTAGAATGATTAGTCATGATACAGTTGCAAAAGCGTCGCAACGGACATTGAGAGTATCATGACGTTGTCATTCTCAGACAGTTCCTGGTCAAGGTTTACACTACTTGGTCAGTATAGTAAACCCGTTGAGACCGGTACATGTCGTATACTGGAATATATGATTCCAATGGTTTCTCAATGAACCATTAGTCTTGGAGACTAGTATAGACGTGTAGGTGTTATAGCGGATAAACACTGAACGACTCACCGAAGATTCTTAATGGATGGTACACCAGCGTCAATAAGAATCTTCTTGGTTTGAGTAGCACTTGTGATTCTTAGACTTGAGATGCCATTGTGGGCACATGAGACATCTTCTACACTTAGACGGCAGTCACGTCACCGATCTATTTAGATCAGACCTCCGCCTGTTCGTTGGGTGTAGATAGATCCTCAGGGTGTCCTATGTGTATCAAGATAGGATCCGTCAGTTCTGTGTACCAGAGCATAGGTAGTCCATATGATTAGCAATCAGATAAAACCATGGGCCCGTGGTAAAGTTTAGAAGCTAGTTCTAAACATTCTTTTTGAGATTGCTAATAGAATAGTCGACTGGATAATCCCGATAGAGATTTGACGTTTACATCTATATCTCTGGGATTTATCCGGATACCTGTGACGGAGGAATTATACATTTGCCATGACCTCGACCTGTATGGTTCAGCGAGATTATCCGTGATCGTCATAATCTACGGGTGGATAGATTATGGACACGAAATTAGATTTCGTGACGGATATACCTGAACCTAGAGAGTCTCAATAATGAAACATACTCGTAGAGCACTAGAGCAACATAATAAATAATATTGATTATTTATAAAGTCGTTTAAAGGTTAAACGCAAGATACATGCTAAAGAGACTAGATAGTCATTTCCTTAATTATTGTGTATTTACATTTAATACTTGATTAATTTAAATACACATTAATTAATAGTCAAAATGAGTTATTTGACTTATCCTAAATGAATATATGTTTTTAATATTTAATGTAAATATTATACATATATTTAATATATTTGTATTTGATTAATTAATTAATTATTTAATTGTTAAATGATTAAATTAATTAAAATATAAATATCTTATGTTAGGATATTTAAAGTTAATGATGATAGTTGCAATTGTTGACTTAAATAAATATCATAAAAAGGTTATTAGATATTTATGCAAGTTGATAAATGATAAATTTAAATGAAATTGAAATTTACATTTGTTGAATTTGGTTAGATTTTCGGCCAAGGCCAATTTTAACAAGTATAAATTGTTTTCATTCATTTTCATTCATTCACTTAACCTAATACACTTTCACAAAAGCAAAACACCATTGAAGAAACTTAAAGAAAGCTTGAGAAAGAAAAAATCAAAGGAAGCTTTGATTTAGTAAGTTTTTTCCAACTTACTATTAGAAGGAAATTGTTCCTTAGGATCTAGGCTTCAATATATGATATCTTAGGTTATTTCTTTCTTTATTCTTTGTGTTTTTGTTGATGGAAGTTTGGTGAAGTGTTGAGCATGTATGATGAAGGAAGTTTGTAACTAGTGTAGTTGTAAACATTCTTTTAAGGTTTATGAAACCATGTTGCTATTCTAGAGTTGTTGACCCACTCTTAAATGACCTAGATTTGATCTTGAGTTGTTTCATTGTGTTGAGACTTGAATTGGATGAAAGAATGATGATTGAACATTTGATTTAATGTATTTGGTCTAATTTGTCCAATTTGTGGAAATTGAAAAATTAGGGTTCATGACTAATTCCAAATTTGGGGGTTTTCATATATGTTGTGTATTTATGTGTGTATATGATGCATATAAAGTTTCATGTTGATTGGATTTCATTTGATGTGTTTTGAAGCATGAAATGCAAATGCACAAATTGAACCCAGTAAGGGCTCACGGCCTTGATAAGAAAAATGGGGATTTTGGTTGCTTTGGTGTTTTGATGTTTTGAACATCATAAGTTCATCTTAGAAATGATTTAGAATCATTCAAAATTGATTGGATCAATTTCGGACTAAAACGGACAAAAATACAAAGCAAGGGTATTTCGGTAAATTCACTTAAAATTGTTTTATTGAATTTATTTTCATAATTTGATTATTGGAATATTAAATAAATATGTTTATTTAATTAATCCGAGAAAAATTTTTGAAATCTGAAAATCGGATTTTCACCGCTTCCGCTGCGTTACCGGACTCACCCCCTAAAAACCCCTACAAACAGAGGTGGCACGAGGTAAGAAAGATTCAACGCTGTATTTGATGCATGCTAAGATTTCCAATAGTAGCATAAATACAGTCCCAACACAATGAGGCAAAGCCGAGCTAATGGCATAAAAGCTCGTCACTATGAGCAAAACGGGGATGGAATACTACGCAGGAGGAATGTTCTTCCGCGAATTGAAGAACTCACACTTACGAAGGTGAACACAGCATGGCTGGAAACAGAATAGAGGTGTCCTTCAGGTTCCCGCCTCAACGGAACCAGAGTAACTTGACCTTCATACATCAGATGTATGCGGTGCCGATGCAGACCCGAACAGCTTGGAGGTCACTGTATTTTTTGTGACATCATATGATGATCATTCAAGGAAGATCTGGGCATACACTTGAATAGAAAAGACCATGTGCTTGAGTGTTCAAGGAGTTTCACGCCGCATGGTGAGAGAGAAACCGAAAGAAACTCAAATGCATCAGAACAGACAACGGTGGAGAATACAGAGGTCTGTTTGATCAGTACTGCTGCAAGATGCAAGGAATCAGACATCAAACGACACCTCCGAGACACCTCAGCTGAATGGCCAAGCTGAAGGATGAAGCAGAACCATTGTGCGAAGGGTCAGAAGCTTGCTGTCACAAGCCAAGCTGCCGAAGACATTTGGGGGAGCACTCAACACAGCAATACATTTTTGAACATGTCCCAGCGGTGCGCACTGAAAGGTAATGTTCCTAACCAAGCTAGACAGGTAAAGAAGTGTCATACCAACACTTGCACTTCTTTGGGGGCAAGATTTTGTACACATCCCAAAGGACGAGAGATCCATGCTTGATGCGAAGACGCGACAGTGTGTCTTTATATTGGCTATGGTCAGGATGATTTCGGCTACAAACTGTAGTGATCCTGTGGAGAAGAAGATCGTCAGGAGCCGAGATGTATGTCTTTGTTGAAGACCAAGACCATAGAACATATCCGGAAGGAGATGAAGGACAATGGGCCCCATCAATATAGAAATGTGAATCCAGAGACCTCATACCGGTGGGGCCGTACGAGTTGAATATGAGGTTCCCAGACATGAGGGTACAAATGATGAAGCTCCCGGAGATGATGATCATGATCAACCACCAGTACCAGAAGCTACACCATAGTTCCACAGAGAAGGTCTGACAGAGAGAGGCGACTGTAGCACTGCATTTTTACGCATGTGAAACCCGATGAGGAGTCCTTATTTTGGAGACAGCTACCTTTTGAGTCACGGATGCCGCGAGGAAACGGATATCGGAAGGGGGAATTCAGAATAAAAGCGCTCACTGTCTTAGTTGGTGCTTGCGTTCGTTACTATCGTTCGATCGAACGGGAAACAGATTGCGGGCGTTCGTGTAGCGTTCGAGGGAGCGTTCGAACGTCAACGGTGTCCGGTAATTCTGGTTTTGCTGCTATCCTCACACCCAGCCCATTTAGCTCCCCAAAGCCCATAAAACACATCCCAATTAAATAAATAAATATTAAATTAAATATTAAACATTAAACATTAAATAATTTTAAACCATTTACCAATTAAAATAACAGATTACAACTTAAACTAAAAATGCATGCCTAAATTAAACCAATCACATACTAAACTAAAAGAAGATCATACCAAGTTAAAATCAATGCAACCAATTTATTCCCAATCTAATAAGATTATTCCAAATCTAAAATATTGTATTCCTAATCCAAGCCAATCAAATATTCAACCTTCCCTATCTAGCCAGAGATTTGTCCCCCCTCAATCTTTGACTTCCCTTAACCAAACCAAATCAAATCCTTGACTTCCCTTAACCAAACCAAATCAAATTCTTTCCTTGTCAAGCCCAACCCTTTGCCTATAAAAAGAACCCTTCACCAACCTTCTCAAGACTAGTTTTTAGTCTTTAGAGTTCTTAGTCCTTAGTTGGTCCCCTAGCTAGCTAGCCCCTAACTCATACACAACACACATAAAAATTACAGGAGGAACACACCCAAGGAAAGAATAAGCAAAAGATAAAGAGGAAAAGGCAGCGAAACCACAAGGAAATAATAGCAAAAGATAACGAACGAGAACAGTGAACCAGTGAACCAGGAGAGTTGCGGAGCACCCCCCTTCCGACGATCGTGTACCGTACATCCGAGAGATGATTTAAAAGGTTAGACCTGAGGGTACCTTTTCATTAGTTTACATTCGTTTTATTATTATTATTATTGCATTCTATTCACATGAGAGTCGTTTATGGAAGCATGTTGTGGCTTGAATGAAATGGAAGAGTGTCGTCTCTTGTGGTATATAGGATGGAAACCCAGACGTAAATTCCGTAGCCGAATCCGAATGGACGGTAGTGCGGTCTGTGCATGGGACACAACTCCACGTACCACTTGAGTAAACGGCACATTCTCTTGTTTTGTGTTGCTTTTATGTATTTATTTTTGTCATTTAAATTCTGCATGTTGCTTATTTATGCATGACTCAATCGAGCGCATGGGCTTAGTAAGTGCGATGTGAGATCCCCTATGAGGAGGGGTTAAAGCCCTTTACCACGATGCTTTGCCGCGCCGGTTGATGTGTGTTCGGTTGGATGCAAGACACGTTCAATCGGACATACTTATGATAGTATGATTGTCTTTGTGTTTGTATGCATGATGTGATGTGACGCGCATGGGCTTAGTATGTTGGTCTAAAGGTCCTCTCTTTGAGAGATCAAGAGCCCCCATAAGGCCACCTTTACGGCAGTACTTCGCCGCGCCCCCCTTTATTTTGATGTTTATGCATTTTTGCCCATTTCATGCGTCAGGTCCGTGTCCGTTCGAACGCGTTCACGAACGCAATTCGAACGCGCATACATTCGCCTTATCATGCATCAGGTCTCATTTCCGTTCGAACGCGTTAACAAACGCCATACGAACGTGAGCATTCTGTTTCATTTCCGTTCGAACGCGTTTACGAACGCTACTCGAACGCGAGCATTCTGTCTCATTTCCGTTCGAACGCGTTTACGAACGCTACACGAACGCGAACACACTGAACCGAGTCTGTCTTATCATATTCATGCATAATTGCCTCTTGGTTGATCTTTCTTGTGTTATATAGCCAACTGTATTATTTGTATTCAAGCATGATTAGGTTGCTAGCATGTTATTTGGTTAATAGGTTCATGAGATTTGTATTCAAGCATGATTATGTTGTTCTTAGTTTTCCATAACATAGGATTGAAATATGTTCATGAGATTGCCATGTGACGTTGCATGTTGTGATGAACTTGTTGAGGTATGCATATGAATTTAGAAGCATGATATTCTTGGAAATAAATGTTATTTAAGCCTGGTTAAATTATTATATAAATCCTTTTTTATTACAAGTGACATAAGTAAGGGACCATTCCGAACCCAACGGTTTGAGGTCTTCCCTTGCGAGGGGTGAGTGCGGCCTTAAATCTTTGTCCCGGTTCACACCGGGTGGTGACTCCATGTTATGTAATTCTTCCCAACTAGGCCGCGAGCCTAGGAACGGCGTCGCCCAGGTCCTGTGTTCCCACAGCGACCTTCAACCAAATACTCTGCATATGAGTATGTGCTGCTTACTGACGGGGGAGAACCCGAGAGCTACCAGGAGGCTGTGGAAACAGATGACAAAGAAAAGTGGGAGGAAGCCATGCAAGATGAGATGAAATCTCTGCATGACAATCACACTTTTGAGTTGGTGAAATTGCCAAGAGGCAAACGGGCTTTGAAGAATAAATGAGTGTACAGGGTGAAGCAACATGAGCATACTTCACAACCCCGGTATAAAGCCAGATTAGTCGTCAATGGATTCAATCAGAGGAAATGCATTGACTTCGATGAAATCTTCTCTCCAGTTGTGAAGATGTCATCCATCAGAGTGGTACTCAGCTTAGCAGCAAGCCTCGACCTGGAAGTTGAGCAGATGGATGTCAATACCGCATTTCTTCACGGAGATCTGGAAGAAGAAATTTACATGGAGCAACCAGAAGGCTTCAGAGTCAGCGGGAAAGAGGATTATGTGTGCAGACTCAAGAAAAGCCTCTATGGTTTGAAACAGGCACCGAGACAGTGGTACGTGAAGTTTGAGTCAGTTATGGGGGAGCAGGGATACAAGAAGACTACTTCAGACCATTGTGTTTTTCGTTTAGAAGTTTTCTGACGATGACTTTATCATCTTACTGTTATATGTAGATGATATGTTGATAGTTAGCAGGAATCAATCGAGGATTGATAACTTAAAGCAGCAACTGAGTAAGTCTTTTGAGATGAAAGACTTGGGGCCAGCTAAGCAGATTCTTGGCATCAGGATCGGTCGTGATCGGAAAGCCAGGAGATTATACTTGTCACAGGAGGAGTACATCGAGAAGGTACTTCAGAGATTCCAGATGGACAAGGCTAAAGCGGTTAGCACTCCTCTTGCTACCCACTTTAGATTGAGTACACAACAGAGTCCCTCTACTGAGACAGAGAATGAGGAAATGAAACAGGTTCCATACACCTCAGCAATGGGAAGTCTTATGTATGCCATGGTGTGCACGAGGCCAGACTTAGCACACGCAGTTGGATTGGTCAGCCGGTTTATGTCAAACCCAGGACGGGAACACTGGAATGCTATCAAATGGATCATGCGATATCTTCGAGGCACATCCAAAATGAGGCTATGTTTTGGAAGCAGCGACAAACCAGTGTTGATAGGCTACACCGATTTAGATATGGCAGGAGATGTGGATACCCGAAAGTCTACTTCGGGGTATCTGATTACTCTCTCAGGGGGAGCTGTGGCATGGCAGTCGAGGTTGCAGAGGTGTGTTGCACTTTCTACAACAGAGGCAGAATTCATTGCAGTTACAGAAGCTTGCAAGGAATTGTTGTGGATGAAGACATTCGTCCAAGAATTGGGTTTCAAGCAGGAGAAGTACATTTTATACTGCGATAGTCAGAGTGCTATCTATCTCGGTAAAAATTCCACATTTCATTCGAGGTCAAAACATATCGATGTGAGGTATCACTGGATACGGGACGTCCTGAGCTCAAGGCTGTTAGAACTCAGGAAAATTCACACCGATGACAACGGTGCCGATATGTTCACGAAGGTTTTACCGAAGGAGAAGTTTGAAATCTGCCGTGCCATAGCCGGGATGACAAAACTCTCCACATAGTCAGAGTGGGGAGAATCAGAGAACTACGATTGGCTTGATCTCAACTCAGGGTACGTAGGCAGTCATACAGATGCAACCATGGGAGGATCCTTTTTGAGGATCCGGTTTGGATGATTGATGGTCGGTTCAGATTTTGGGGAAATCTTCACCGAGGGGGATATTTGTTGAAGTAAGCATGCAGTATGCATGCAATATTGGTTTCAAGCTGTAAACGTGTGAGAGAAGCCAGCTGCATGCAAGTTGAAGAATCCAGCAAGTTTGGCAAGTTGGCCAGCTTGCTTTGAGCTGCCAAAACGTGTGCTACAGTGCACGCGTTTTGGCAACTATAAATTGAGCCCTTGAGACCATTGATAAGCATCCCAAACGTGAGTGAAGATAGAGAGTAAAGTGTTTGAGAGTTTTTTTTGTAAAGCTTGAGTTAGTAAGCTTTGTAATTCTTTTGTTAGTGTAATAAAAGAAGAGTTTTCTCTCCAATCACCTTTATTCGTGTGAGTTTAATCACAACACCCTTCCATATTCTGTAGGATAACGCATATCTCCAAACACCACCAAGTTAAAAGAAGACACATGAGTAGTCAAATGTGCAAAGTTGACACCAAATGTGCATTCACACACGTGTGATTGTCTCTGTTTGTATGTGTTTCAGAGAAAAAGAGAGCATGGCAATTGATTAGTACAATTTCATTTTCACAGCATTGAAAGCAAGAGAATAAAAATTCATCGATCCATTTGCAGCAGCCGGGAACCATCATCTACTATAAGATTTTTCCTAAGTAATAGCAGATAAGACCTATCAAACTAAAAATGACCAAGTAAAAATACACAAAACCAGGAAAACACAAACTTCTAGGAACAACTTCAACATTAGATACCCTAACATAGTACTTTAGCCCCAACCGTCCAGACGTCATGCAAAAGATGTCCTGACAACATGGCAATCTATAATGTGAATGATAATATCATCATACAACAGATTCTCAATTGAATATATTGAAAATTAGTAAAGTTATGAATTTCCACAGTGTCCTTCAAGCATAGCTTGATAGCCCGAGCAATAAATAAACAATAGAATCCTAATGAAAAATACTATCAACAAATAAGGAAATTACCCATACAGCTTCTGAAGTATCCTCATTTAACAACTTCAAAAGTGGTTGAATCAGTTTCCCAGCAAGAGAACTCCCATCTTTCTTTGAGTTTGGTAATTTGTCCAGTCTATATCAGGAGTGAAAATAATCTCAGAAGTCAGGAACTTGAGATGTAACAGATGAAAACAGACTTAACATATTAGAAGGAAAAGTTGAGCATTGCAAGTTGTAATTTTTTTGATAGGAAGCAGAAGTTATTCAAAATGAAGCCAAAAACGAGAGTGGACTGTGAACCTGGTGTTCACAAACAAAACAAAATCAGCCCCAGCTGAATGTGTCAAGATCTCTATATCACTAAAACATTCTTAGCTGCTGTAATAAACTTTTCTGATACCCAGCTTCCATATTTATCTGTGCAGTGCGTAAAAGAACATCCAATGCCTTTGCATCCAAAGTGACTTTGAAGAGAACCATTCTGGCTTCAAACCTCATTTGACATCCACAAGTTTAAAAGCTAATGCAGAATCCTCACCTATGAGCTTTAACTTTTGGGTTTATGGTAAATTATCAGAGCCAGTTAGACCCAATGGTCTAGTAATTGAATCTCCCTATCGGACTAATCAAATTATGATAATCAATGAATTGTAAGCTAACTTACCAAGATGGCTGAAGGAAAGATCTTGAAATACTTTGAAAAAAAGCACAAAGAGATGCCATGTAAAATGCAATATTTGTGTGTGAATGCATTGTTAAGAACAAAGGTGATCTAACCTTTTAAAAAGATCTGATAAAGAATTACAAGAAGCCACCTTCACAAATAGAGATTCTGATGGTTGCTGATTAAGACAAAAGACATCAAATAAGTACCCATTATAATAATATCATGGGATTATTACATTTTATCAAACCTCTGAGCATCCGAGGTTTCAATTTGACATCGTACACGTTCTTGGAATGATCCATGAATGCCATTGTTGAAACTGAAACACACCACACCGGTTAGGATTAGGGTTAGGGTAAGGGTAAGGGTAAGGGTAAGGGTAAGGGTAAGGGTTTTAGGGTTCTCTCTGTTAAACCCCAAATTGATTTTCGAAAGATTGCAAATTATATTATGTAATTTAGGTATATTTACATGAATACCCATTGTATTTGATTAATTATCATAAAATATACGGTCCGTGAATTTGTGAAATTACTAAAATACCAAATTTATTTTGGTCTCGCAACTGTTTTTCCAAGGCGCATGCCACCAAATGGAACTGGGCCGAACAATCGTTCCCCTTATAATAGTGTTAATTCATTTAATTAATCTATTAATTTCACTTTAATTAATTTAAAATTAAACATGGGTAATATTTATTAGATAAGAAAATTAAAATATTGTTTTTTATCATTATTATTATTTAATATCAATAATCTACTTGATAAAAAAATATGAGAGGATTTAATAACAAATTTTGAAAGGGGTAAAGTTGAAAGTTTTGATTTTCAAAATCAAAACTTGATGTGTGCTATTTTTATAAGATGAAAACGAGTATTTTTCTTAAATTATATTAATATTTTGTATATTTTTTCATTTTATCCGGAAAAAAAATGAATTTAAAGATTTCATAATAATAAATAACTTCCAAAAAAAATAAATACATATAAAATTTATATAGTTAAAGATTTAATCAATTGGCTTCCTTCCAAATTTTGATATAAGGGAAATTTCACTGATGGTTTAAAATTTTTTTGAAATGTTGAAAATAATAGAAATTAATAAGAATAAGAAATTTTTTTCCTAAAATTAATTAGAAATCCATTGTACAAAATATATTCTCATATAAACAGAAAAAAAAAATTAAAAATCAATTAAGGAAATATTATACAAACTGGTCATTCATGTCCGTATATATATATATTTTTTTGTGTTATTAGTGTTAATAATCATCAGTCGTCAGCTAATCAGTGCTTAGTGCTTGATTCGGTGTCAATGCAATGAATGCATCATCAATAGATTCACTAACTAAGAGAATAATATTTTATCAGCTCCACGTACATTACGCAGTCTGACGTGACACACAATCACTTTAAGTACCGCCCTTCTTGATGTAAAATCTCACCCCTAAATAGCATAAAATATTAGTATTAGATCCTTATACTTCAGACATTTTTACATATGAACAAAACTTATCATATTAAATCAAATAAGTACCCATTATAATAATATCATGGGATTATTTACATTTTATCAAACCTCTGAGCATCCGAGGTTTCAATTTGACATCGTACACGTTCTTGGAATGATCCATGAATGCCATTGTTGAAACTGAAACACACTCACACCGGTTAGGATTAGGGTTAGGGTAAGGGTAAGGGTTTTAGGGTTCTCTATGTTAAACCCCAAATTGATTTTCGAAAGATTGCAAATTATATTATGTAGTTTATGTATATTTACTTGAATACCCCTTGTATTTGATTAATTATCCTAAAATATACGGTTCGTGAATTTGTGAAATTACTAAAATACCAAATTTATTTTGGTCTCGCAACTGTTTATCCAAGGCGCATGCCACCAAATGGAACTGGGCCGAATAATCGTTCCCATTATAATAGTGTTAAGTCATTTAATTAATCTATTAAATTCACTTTAATTAATTTAAAATTATACATAGGTAATATTTATTAGATAAGAAAATTAAAATAATGTTTTTAATCATTATTATTATTTAATATCAATAATATACTTGATAAAAAAATATGAGAGGATTTAATAACAAATTTTGAAAGGGGTAAAGTTGAAAGTTTTGATTTTCAAAATCAAAACTTGATATGTGCTATTTTTATAAGATGAAAACGGGCATTTTTCTTAAATTATATTAATAATTTGTATATTTTTTCATTTTATCCGGTGAAAAAAAAATGAATTTAAAGATTTCATAATAATAAATAACTTCAAAAAAAAATAAACATATATAAAATTTATATGTTAAAGAATTAATCAATTGGCTTCCTTCCAAATTTTGATATAAGGGAAATTTCACTGCTGGTTTAAAAATTTATTGAAATACTGAAAATAATAGAAATTAATAAGAATAAGAAATTTTTTCCTAAAATTAATTAGAAATCCATTGTACAAAACATATTCTCATGTAAACAGAAAAATAAAATTAAAAATCAATTAAGAAAATATTATACAGACTGGTCCTTCATGTCCGTATGATTTTTTTTTTGTGTTATTAGTGTTAATATTCGTCAGTCGTCAGCTAATCAGTGCTTAGTGCTTGATTCAGTGACAATGCAATTAATGCATCATCAATAGATTCATTAACCAAGAGAATAATATCTTATCAGCTCCACGTACATTATGCAGTCTGATGTGGCACACGATCACTTTAAGTACCGCCCTTCTTGACGTAAAATCTCACCCCTAAATAGCATAAAATATTAGTATTAGATCCTTATACTTCATACATTTTTACATATGAACAGAACATATCATATTAAATCAAATAAGTACCCATTATAATAATATCATGGGATTATTTGCATTTTATCAAACCTCTGAGCATCTGAGGTTTCAATTTGACATCGTACACGTTCTTGGAATGGTCCATGAATGCTATTGTTGAAACTGAAACACACTCACACTGGTTATGATTAAAGTTAGGGTATGGGTTAGGGTTTTAGGGTTCTCTCTGTTAAACCCCAAACTGACTGGTTATGATTAAAGTTAGGGTATGGGTTAGGGTTTTAGGGTTCTCTCTGTTAAACCCCAAACTGATTTTCGAAAGATTGCAAATTATATTATGTAGTTTAGGTATATTTACATGAATACCCCTTGTATTTGATTAATTATCATAAAATATACGGTCTGTGAATTTGTGAAATTACTAAAATACCAAATTTATTTTGGTCTCGCAACTGTTTTTCCAAGGCGCATGCCACCAAATGGAACTGGACCGAACAATCGTTCCCTTATAATAGTGTTAAGTCATTTAATTAATCTATTAATTTCACTTTAATTAATTTAAAATTAAACATGGGTAATATTTATTAGATAAGAAAATTAAAATATTGTTTTTTATCATTATTATTATTTAATATCAATAATCTACTTGATAAAAAAATATGAGAGGATTTAATAACAAATTTTGAAAGGGGTAAAGTTGAAAATCAATTCTGCTATTAAACTATTCACCGACCTACGGTCTACCTCCCACTATCGTCTTACTATGGAAGTGCTTTTCGTTGGTTCCTCACAGACGGCGCCAAATGTTGACGACTTATTTTCGTCTCAGGGGGCAATATGGTAATGTCGTTTCTGGGACAAATCCTCATTCAATAATGATTTGTTTGGTTATGGGAGGCCAAACCAAGATGTTCTAAGTAGGGTTGGCCTATGGCCGAGCAGTTGAAAGAGGTTACAGTCGCTATTTTTCTATTGTTTACAAGCTGCTATTCGGAGCATCTTCTTTAACCCTCCCATTTATATACTTCCAAAACATGATATTGTTCTCATTTGCAATGCTTCCCATGTGCTACCTGACCAATTGACGGGTTCTCTGCCCTAGGTCTGACTTTGCCGAAAGTAAGCCTGCAGCCTGATGGTTTTGTCAATCAACTCTGCTTTCTCCTCTGCCACACGTAACAATAATAGTGACAGCCTAGACGATGCTTCCGGGGAACGACTCGTGTTGACACATGTAAAGGAAAATCATAGATTTTAGGTTTCTATCGGTTGCCAAGTCGGCGGCCAGATAAACTGTTGAGCTTCCCACAATCATTTATGTCCTGGCCCGAGTTGGTTTTGAGAAGGGCTTGGCCGATCTAGTGGAAAAACTGATGCTGGGATGCTGAGAGAGTGGCAGAACCTGGGGAAGAAGTTCTCGCTTCTGAAGGATTCGCCTGACGAACTTCAGCGATCTTCGGTCGGCCAATAATTATGTAATAATATATGACGTTTCATCGTCCAGGCGTTGTACTTTTGAGGACGTTTTCGTCCTGTGTTCTCATATTTCTCACCTTTGTCCTTATTGCAAAGACATTACGTTCTCGTGCTCCCATAATGAGGGCACATATTTTTTCAAGTATTTATCGTTTATAGTTCTATCATGTACTTTTCCATTCAAATTCCTTAAATGGTAGACCCCGTTTGTCAACACGTTTTTTTTACCTCGAAAGGGCCTTCCCAATTAGGCGACCATTTGCCATATGCCGGATCTTTGGCACCAAGCGGCAATATAGTTTTCCACACTAATTCGCCTTTTCTGAACGATTTAGCCATGACTTTTTGATTATATCCCTTGGCCATTTTTTTCTTTTGTGCTTCCAGACGATTCATGACATCGCATTTAATATCGTCCAATTCCAACAAATGTTGGATCATTGCTTTGCTGTAGTCCTCCTTTGTCAATTCAATTTGCAACGTCACTCTAGTGGATTCAACATTAACTTCAACCGGTAATATGACCTCTTGACCATATACTAATTGAAATGGCGTGACCGAGGTACTCGTTCGTGGTGACGTCCTATATGCCCATAAAGCCTAACTCAAACATTCGTCTCATTTCCTGGCATTGTCCGTTACCATTTTCCGAATCAACCCTTTAAGGTTTTATTGGACGATTATGTCTGGCCATTTGACTGGGGGTAATATGGAGTAGTATTTACTAGCCGGATCCCGTATTCGGCAAGAAAGCTTTTTACTTTCTCGCCATTTAACGAAGTACCATGATCCACCATTATTGTTTGTGGTATACCGAATCGATGAATGATGTGCTCTTTTATGAACTTGATAATTTGCTTTTGAGAGATCTCTACTACCGGAATTGTTTCCACCCATTTGGTAAAGAAATATGTGGCAACGATAATGAATGTGTCTCTTGCTAGATTCATGATAGATTTTTCCTATCAAATCTATCGCCCATCTTATGAACGGTCATGGTTTAATGACATAGACCATTTCAGTTGCTGGTGCCCTCTGAATGGGCCCATGCTTCTGACAAGCAATACATCCATTGGCATACGATATGCATGACTCCCATTTTCGGCCAATAATATCCACTCCGTATGATCAACCACATCATCTTTATTCCGGCCTGGTGAGCCCCACAAACACCTTCGTGTATTTCGGCCATAATGGTTTTGGATTTTGATGGCCATACACATTTCAACAACAGGCCGTCTTGTCATTTTTTATATAACACGTCTCCTGACACCACGTAATTCAAGGCTTTGAGTTTCAGCCTTCGATCTTTCCTATTTTCGGGCTGTCTTAAAAATTCTTTGATCTATCGTCTCCAATCGTCCTCGTCTTGGACCTCAACAGTCATGACATCCATCACCCTCTTTCTTCTCATCAGGGCTGGCTTGACCTCTTCGCTCTTATATATGTCGTCTATGCTTGTCTGTTTATATCCTGAAGCTGCTTGGGCCAAATTGTTGGCCACTTCGTTCTTCGTTCTTGGAACGTGTTCTAGCTCCGCAAAGTCAAATTGAGCCAGTAATTCTTTGGCTACATCTGATAATGCCATGACCGATGAGCTTTGGCATTTAAAGGCTCCCGCTACCTGTTGGATTACTAGTTGCGAGTCTCCTCTAATGAACAAGTGTTACTCCCATATCGAGGAGTATTTCCAACCCAAATATCAAGGCCTCGTATTCGGCCTGGTTGGTGCAATATTCGTCCAACCTGACAATGAAACAGAATGATTCTCCCAATGGACTGACCAAAACTATTCATATTCATGCTCCTTTCGTCGTGCTAGATCCATCAAAATACATCGTCCATGGTTTCAAGCTGCATTCATCTAATTCCATTTCCATTTCTCTAATAGTACTTAAACATGGGTGATCGACTAAGAAATCTGTTAAGGCCTAATTTTTAACAACCTTTTGAGGCTCATGCCGTATATCGAACTCTGACAATGATAATTGAATGGGTTTTTAGGGGGAATATCGGTAACGCAGCGGAATAGTGGAAAATCAAAATTTTCCGATTTCAAAATTTTTCTCGGATATCCAATTATCAAATTCTGAAAAATTACAAAAGATCAAATTTCTTGAAAATTACTGAATTGCCCCAAAACTTTGTAAATTGATTATTTTAGCCTAAAAATTATCAAATATAATTTTGGATGATTCTAAATCATTTCTAAAATATTTTTCAACACATCTAATGCATCAAAATCAGATTTAACACAAATCCTTAATTTTTGAGTAATTGCCGTGAGCACCCCAAATTTTCAAGTAATTGCAGTTTGCTCCCTTTTGTTCAAAACATGCCAAGATCAAATCCAATCAACCCAAAAATTTACATACATCATATTCATACCATAATACATCACATATATGAAAAGCCCTAAATTTGGAGAAGGTTATGAACCCTAATTTTTCAATTTCATCAAATTGTCCAATTTTACCAAATCTTTAAAATCCCACACTTTTTTTTTCTGGAAAATTACAACTTTAAAATCCAACACTTTAATCCATTCAATACTTCACCAATCTAGCCTCACCATTTTGAAACAACTCTAGAACAATTTTAGGTCACCAAGGAGTGGCTTACCAACTCTAGAATCGCAACTTGATTTTCCAAAAATCAAAAGTAAAGCTTTAAAACAAGTTTAAGCTCCCTTACATGCATCAATCTTTCACACAAGTTCTCAACCAAATAAACACAAACTATAATAGAAGAAAGAACATCAAAGCAACACAAAATGATGCCAAGAATGCTAGAAACAATTTCCATGTTGAAAGCTTTAAAGAAAAACTTACAAAACTCAAAGATTTCCAAGCTTTTTCCTTTTGCCTTCAAGCTTCTCTCAACTTCTTTTATGTTTATTTTGTCTCAAATGAACTTGTTAAACCCTAAAAATGAAACAAAACATATATACTTCACAAAAATAGCCCTTGGCCGAAATTGGAAGCAAAATAAATAAAAATATCTAGATATTTTTACTTTGTTTCATTTAAAGCTTTAATCAACTTGCATTTGCTTTTTATCATTACACTTTAATGATTCTAAACAAGTCAACAATGGCAACTAAAGCATTTCCAAAAATATCACAAACTTAGGATATTTATATTTTTAATTAATTTAATTATTTAACAATTAAATAATTAAATAATTATTTAAATATAAATATTTTAAATATATGTATAATATTTACTTTAAATATCCAAATACATATATATTTATGATATATGTCAAATATCACAATTTGACATTTAATTAATGTGTATTTAACAAAATCTATCATTAAGTATCATTAAGTACAAATACACAATAATTAAGAAATGAATATTAGGTCCATTCGCATGTATTTTTCGTTCAACCTTTAAACGATTTATAAATAATCAACATTATTCATAAAAGTTGCCCTAGTGCTCTACGAGTATATTTCATTAGTGAGATTCTCTAGATTCAGATATATCCGTCACAAAATTCAATTTCGTGTCCATAATTTACCCACCCGTAAATTATGACGACCACGGATAAACTAGCTGATCATACAGGTCGAGGTCATTGCATACGTATAATCCATCCGTCACATGATCCGGATAATCCCAGAGATATAGATGTAACGTCAAATCTATTTGGTATTATCCCGTCGACGTATCTATTAGCAATCTCTAAATAACATTCGGAACTCACTTCCGAAGTATACTGTGGCCACAGATTTAATAGACTGCTAATCATATATGGACTACCTATGCTCTGTACACAGAACTGACGGATCCTATCTTGATACACACAGGATATCCTGAGGATCGATCCACACCCAACGAACATGCGGAGGTCTGATCTAAATAGATCGGTGACGTGACTGCCATCTAAGTGTGGAGGATGTCTCATACATCCACAGTGGTATCTCAAGTCGAATGACCACTATGCTACTCAATCTGAGAAGATTCTTATTGACGTTGGTGTACCATCCATTAAGAATCTTCGGTGATTCATTCAGTGTTTATCCACTATAAATACCTACAAGTCTATACAAGTCTCCATAGACTCATGGTTCATTAGGATAAACCATCATACCAAGTCTCGATATACGACATGTACTGGTCTCAACAGATTTGACTAACCGACCCGTGTTAATAAATCTTGACCAGGAACTATATTTGATAATACACATTTGCCAGTGACACTTCTCAATGTCAATTACAAACTACATTTGTAACTGTGTACTGCATTATATATTATCGGGTCTTTGTCTAATATATACATATCACTAAACCACATTTAGTTTCAATCTAATCGTAATCAGATCGAATACGTATATAAAAACAAGAGGTGTAACCATAAATAAGTAATATTATGGAAAAAAAAATGGATGTTCGTATCCATGAATCAGACATAAATACGGTCCGGATTGGCGCTCTGAGCACCAACCCCAACAGATAATGACCAGAAACCAACTCTTTGGTGCAAAATAGGACGAGAGAACATGTACTTTATAATATTAACTTTAGTAATCAAGTACACTGTAGTCGGCCTAAGATAGGCTCGTAATTTAGTACATGTAAAATATAAAGTCAAACACAATTTCTCCATTGGAGAATAATTACATTCATATTTCAGCAATTGTCTGCTAATGTAATAGATGACTCTTTCGACGTCCATGTCATCGTCTTGCGCGACCATCCCAGCTATGGATTGCTCTTCGGCTGATATGTATAACTTCATTGGTCGTCCTGGCACCGGGGGTACCATCACCGAAGGCTGTGACAAATATTTCTCCAGGCTCTCGAAAGCCTTTTGATGTTCTTCGGTCCAGATGAACTCGTCCTTATCCTTTACCCTCAATAGAGACGAGAACACTTTAATTTTTCCTGCACAGTTAGAGATAAATCTTCTTAAGAAATTAATTTGCCCTAGAAATCTTTGCAACTTCTTATTTCGGGGTGGTTTGGCTTCAGTGATTGCCCGAGATTTATTGGTATCAATCTCAATTCCCCGTTGGTGTACTAGAAAGCCCAGGAAATTTCTTGCACTCGCCCCAAAAGCACACTTGGCAGGGTTTAACTTCAATTTAAATTTCCTCATTCGCTCAAAAGCCATCGTTAAATGGCTAAAATGTTCATCCATGGTCACAGACTTAGCCACTATATCGTCTACATAGACTTATACGAATTTACTGATCATGTCATGAAAAATTAGATTCATGACTCGCTGGTAAGTAGCCCCATCGTTTTTTAGACCGAACGGCATCACCACCCACTCATAACATCCTAAATACCCTGGGCACCTAAAAGTCGTTTTATGTATGTCGCTTTCGGCGATGTAGATCTGATTATAACCTGCATACCCATCCATAAAAGAGTACACTTGATACCCCGCTGTGGAGTCTACTAGGGAATCTACCGTCGGCATAGGGTATTGATTTTTTGGTGTTGCCAAGTTTAAATTCCTAAAGTCTATGCATATTCTTAGCTTTCCATTCTTTTTCATGACAGAGACGATATTTGACAATCATTCTACGTATCTGGTCGTCTTAATGAATTTCGCCTCCAAAAGGCGTTTAACCTCTTTCTTAATGTCAGGCATGACATTGGGTGCAAACCTCTGGGGAGGTTGTTTATATGGTCTATGGCTCGACATGATTGGCACCTATGCTCTACTAACGTCCTATCTAAACCAGACATTTCATTGTAGTCCAAAGCAAAATAATCTTTATATTTTTGTAACAAATGGATCAGTTTTTCGCGTATCTGGGCCTCTAGTTCCTTGTTGATGTAAGTGATGTGTCTGTCATCCTCGCTCCCCAGATTGACCTCATCCAATACATCTTGTCCCCTCGAGACGCTCGCCTTATGTCGTCCGTTCAGAGCGTATTCTTCTTCTTCCAGTGGTTGTTCGCTCTTGTGACATCCTTCCATCAAACAATCTACCCCGCATGCCTCTCTTATTATGTCTTCTGTCTGGTGTGTTAATAATTTATCCCTTAAGGCCGAAATTGTGGCCTGAGCTTCGGCCTCATTTTCTCGTTCTGATACATAGGCCATTCGATTGGCCCTAGTAGCCGCGAGTGCGACTTGTTCTTTACTCCCTTGTTCTTCTTCATTTGAACTGTAGTGCGTTGACTCTCCAAATACCACTGTGGTTGGCATTGTTTGCGCGAACAAATCGTTTAGCAAACCTGCGGGTTATGGCTCCTCATTTTGAGCCACAATGGCCGAATTTTCCTTTCTTTCAGAACTCTGGTCGGCCCGTAATTTCCTTCGTACATGAAGTATTCGGCCGAATTTGTTTCTGCAGCGAAAGACTTGTTGTCGGCATGTACTATTTCCATTTCGTCTCTGGTTCCAGAAAACTAGGCATTGATGAAGAGATGAGGGAATACATCGGCTGCCGTGTATCCAATATCGTCCTAAGAGCATGTTATACGTGGTTGGACCATCTATAACGAAGAACACTAATGTCTTCGTAGTACTCCCCACTTGCAAGTCTAGTGGGACGACTCATTTGGCCGTTGTCGCTCCTCCATTGAAACTTGTTAGCACCACTTCTGTAGGGATGAGGTCGTCTTCTGACTTTGCTAAACGCCCCATCATCCTAACATGGATTGCATTGATGGCTGCTCCATTGTTAATCAACACTTTGGCGATGGGTATCCCGTTAGCCTTTGCTTTTACATACAGCGGCCGTAGATGCTTCGTCATTTGTGGTGGTGGTTTTGGGAATATCACTTTTCCTGATAGGCTTACCTCTATTGTTTGTTCGTTCCCGGGATTGGCCCGAGGTAGTTCTCCCACCATGTCCCATCTAGAAGGTGGTAATGTGACGGGCGCATTGTGAGAGACATTATTGACGACAAGTCTTCGCTTTTCTACCTTGGTAATGGTTCGCTTTACTTTGGGAGTTCCATATAGGACGAGGTATGGGGATCGTCCTAGGTCTTCTCCTAGCGTTCCGACTACAGGGTTTCTGGCCTCATACAGTTCTTTGAGAAACCGATTCTGTGATATTCCCTTTTTTCGTGCTTCGATCATGATGTCTATTTCTTCTTCTATGTCAGTCATTTCTTCGTCTGAAGCCTCTCTGTCTGTTATCGAGAGTGCTGCGAATTCTATTTCATCACCATCGTAGACATCTTCGTTATTTCCAGCCCTTTCACTATTGTCCCCCTTGAATTTCTCGGACAACAAGTAATGATTCGCCACTTTTTTTTTTTGGAAAAGGTTACAAATATATTCCAAAAAAGTATTTTATGTACAAAGTACAAGGGGCATCCCCCAGGAAAGTGCAACGAGCACAAACAAAGAACCAAAGTTCAGGGAAACCACATGCAAGGCTGTGCTACAAGCGCATAAAAAGAAACAAAGTTCAGAGCAACCAAAAGCATGGGCCGAAACCACTGCAGGCGAAAACGGGCCCACAAAGCCCACGAGCACAAACTGGCCGAGATCAGCATCCACGCACTTCAGCTCAACAGCCCACAAGCAACGCACCGAAGTAGCTAACCCAAACAAATATGTTACACACAGCAGCAAAAGAAAACAGGCAATAGCAATCGGCCCAGCAAAACGGCAAGATGACCGAGACCAACCTTTAACCACTTCGTCCAAGGTCCACCCAACCCAAACAAAATAGCTGAAAACTTTGGCCCACATCGCCCATTGAGTATCCAAAAACCGCCAAAACCAAATCAAACAAAAGGAGCTTTGTCCCACATCGCCTGTGGTGAAAGACTCCCAATGGCTGAGAACAAAACAGCACCCACATCGACAGAGAGAAGCAACCATTCAGAGCAGCTGAGAGACCTTACAATCAATCCAAAAAAAAGAGATCAACTGAGGCCCCAAGCATGTTTTATAGAGGCCGGAAAAGCCTTATGAGATTGCATGAAATTCAGCCTGCATCTTACAGCAGAAAGTATATCCGCTACCACCTTATCAACTGGAGCTGAGCTTTTGTCAAAAATCCTTCCTGTTTCTCTCAGACCATATGTGATAGATTGCTGCAGCGAGCAAGATTCTAGTCGTTACCCCCAGCATGTCATTTTTCTTCTTTAGATTAACCACAACCCAACTAAGGAAGTTCAGCCAGTTTGAATGGGGCCAGTGAATTGTGATCTTAGCCGAGACTATTTGCCAGACCAGTCTGGAGAAATGACATTCAAAGAAAAGATGGCTATGAGATTCCTCAACAGTAGAACAGAGAACACAAGTAGCGTCCTGCATAACTTGAAAAACACTAGCCTGTCCATTGTGGATAGCTTTCCTAATGAGGCCAGCCAAAGGATAAAAGAGTGTCTGTGATATGGCCAGGAAACCACAAGTGATGAATGGTATTATTGTCTCTTTTACTCCTTAGAAAGTCTCAGGCACTATCTATGGAAAAGATTCCCATATTATTGCCCTTCCATTCCACCTTGTCAGATTCCTCAGCCAAAGGCAAGAAATTAATGGATTCCCAAATTTCTGAAAGAGCAGGGAAACTGTTGGGAAAACTCCACTGCCCATCTCTAATAATGGCTGAGACTTTAGCATCATGAGGGAGCCCTGTGTCCTTCAGAATGGCGGCATACTGCCAAACTGAATGACGATAGGGGGTCTTCGTCGTCTGTCTCATCCCGTTTTCGTCTATCAAACTTGATACGTTCCTCGCAATTCGTTGTTGTCCATTCTTTACCGTCACTTTCTTTGCTACTTACCTCCAGTTTCTCCCTGACATAAGCACTACGGTATATGGTGGCCTTCATTTCGCCTTGTTGGCACATCATACGGCCATAATTTCGCTGGTGTCACCTCAATTGTGTCCTTGTCATTTCGTCCACAGAAGGGTAGTTCTTTCCTGGACGCTGTCCTGAATACGGCCTACGGTACGAATGTCAACGTTGGGCCGATGAATCTTCGGCCTAAACGTCCTTACATTTTGGACGAAATTTGAATTCTCGCCGTAGAACCTTGGTGCGAAGGTACGTGGCTGCCATGCTACCGGCTCTTTCTTTAAGCCTTTCGCAGGTATCCTCCAACTCCCTCATCCATTCTATACTGTTCCTGCACCGTACACAGAGGTTTTGCCGATCCTTCCGTTCTCGAGGTGTTTTAATCCTTTTCAGAGAGCTTGGACGATGACAGTCTTGATTTTCATCCAAGACCAACTTAAACTTTGGCAAGTTGGTAAGGTCAGAGTTGATCAGGTTCAATTCCACTACCTTTGGAAAAGGGTTGTCGTCAACTGCCATCTTTTTTTCGAACGTTATTCGTCCAGATTCTATAACATCCTGCAAAATATTCCGAAAAACAAGACAATCATTAGTTGAATGGGACCACGCATTATGCCACTTACAATATTTTTTACCACCGATCTGCTCGGCGCTTGGCAACGTATGGCGGTCGCTCAAACTAATTTGTTTGTCTTTATATAGTTGATCGAATATGGCATCGACTTTCGTGATATCGAACGAGAAGTTCCTACTCTTTTTGTCGTTCTTTTCTTTGGCTTGGGGTTCAGCCCACGCCTTGCAAACGTACGGCTTCCCTTTAACCAATTCGGCAAAACATACGTCGGCCGATTCAATTTCCATTTCGCTTATTTCATAATTGATGTTCCTGTAATAAATTCCTTTGTTGGAATTTTTCATTTGTTCCTCCTCTCTTAATAACTGTTCATAACGCATCACACTAGTGGTGAGTTGGGGGAGGTCCCAAAATTCACGATCTTGAAATTTCTTTTTCAGATCGAAATTGAGACAGCTTTGGGTGATTCTCACAAATTCTTTTTCTGGCAAAGGCATGTAACATCGACGTCGAGCCACTTTAAACTTTTGTAAGAACGTCTCGACACATTCTCCTGACAACTGTCTCAGGTTTGCTAAATCGGCCAATGCCACTTCAGATTCGGTCTTGTAGAATTGCGCATTGAACAACTGTTCCATTTGTTGCCAATACTCTACCGAATTGGGCGGCAGGCTGACATGCCACGAGAAAGCTACTCCTGACAATGAGCCGTTGAATAACCTCAATTTATGGAAATCGGTTGTTTCTCCACACTGAATGGTAAATCGGCATATGTGTTCCATGGTAGAAACCTCCCCAGACCCTGTAAACAGAGTAAAATCTGATACTTTGTAATTCCTAGGCCACGGATATGCCACATCGATCCAATCTGGATATGGCTTCCGATACCTTGGCCGAATTTGTCGTACCCCCAGACCGAATTGATTTTGAAGAATCTCGATCATCTGTTCTCTCAACATATCATTGTCATTGAATGGCATTGCTATGGGTGGCGGTTGTGGTCCTCTCACAAGTAGGACATAGTCGTGATTCTGCACCTGAGAAGCCTGGAGACCTTGGGACAACACCACTTCATGTTGTGCCATATTTGGCCCTTGGTGTAAGTTTGGCCCTAAATGCGAGTCATTGCCCCCAGGACTTATTCCCTCCCTGGAGGTCGTAGGGACAGTGACCCCTTGCGGAGGAATATTATTCGGGCCAACCTCCTAACTGCTTGGTGCAGGAGGAGGTGTAGTTCACAGTAGGGCTGTCCCCCCGTTTACACATTTGGCCATTAACTCATTTAATGAGCTTAAGTGTTTGGCCATATTTTCATAATGTGAGTTACTAGTCGAAGTAAACTTATCTATGATGTGAGCATTTTGAAGCATAACCTGCTCGACAACATCCTGCTTGAATTCACCGAACAATGCGCGAACCGTGTTAGGGCTGAGCTCTCGCACATGTTCATATTGACTAGCGTCTGCCAGACCCTCGAAATGACCCACTACGGCTAGAACGTGGGGCTGGTTGGTTTGCTCCAGTCCACCTTCCTCCGTATTTGAGCCAGTTTGAGTGTTTCTTTTCGGAGGCATCTCCACTTTTTACACCAATTCTCCCACTGTAGTCGCCAAAAAACTGTTTGCGCAATTTTTCACCGGAAGAAATAAAAACGTGCAAGGTTCAAACCTCATGAGACAAAGTCTCAGCAATGGGTGTGATTAAGTGAATAAGCCTCCAAGGGGCACAAGCACACAAATTACAGTCCTAAAAACTATGAAACTAAGAAATGAAAAATAAAAATATGCTCGTTTGAGTCTCCATTTGATCGGGGGTTTTAAATCTTCGCATGAGTGAGTCTTTTATAGTGGAATTTGTAAACTGCTCGGACGATTTCGGCACATAACTTCCTTGCAACTACTGGGTCATGCCTCCAACTGTTGAGTTGTGTGCCATAACTATCTGATCGTGGAAGGAAACTGCCTAACTGCTGTAATCGTGGGATCAACTACATCATATGTTCGGTCGTTCTGAGTCCTTTGTCGTTCTAATCGCTGTTTCGGTCGTCTTGAGTTCTTCGTCGCTCTAATCGCTGTTTCGGTCATCCTGAGTCTTTTGTCGTTCTAATCGCTGTTTTCGGTCGTCCTGAGTTTTTTGTCCTTTACCCCTTCGTTCCAGGGCGATTTCGCTATAGGGTGATTTTCTTTTGTCAACACCACCTTTTTGAATTACAACCCTTCCAACAAAAATTCATCGATCCATTTGCAGCAGCGGGAAACTATCATCTACTATAAGATTTTTCCTAAGTAATTGCATATAAGACCTATCAAACTAAAAATGACAAAGTAAAAATACACAAAACCAGGAAAACACAAACTTCTAGGAACCACTTCAACATTTAGATACCCTAACATAACACTACGTCATGCAAAAGATGTCCTGACAACATGGCAATCTATAATGTGAATGATATACTAATCATCATACAACAGATTCTCAATTGAATATATTGAAAATTAGTAAAGTTATAAATTTCCACAGTGTCCTTCAAGCATAGCTCGATAGCCCGAGCAATAAATGAACAATAGAATCCAAATGAAAAATACAATCAACAAATAAGGAAATTACCTATACAGCTTCTGAAGTATCATCATTTAACAGCTTCAAAAGTGGTTGAATCAGTTTCCCAGCAAGAGAACTCCCATCTTTCTTTGAGTTTGGTAATTTGTCCAGTCTATATCAGGAGTGAAAATAATGAGCATAGTTACTTACTGAGTCTTATGACTCACTGCGCAACAGTGTTTGAGTTTTGGAGGTTGGTGACCTGATCGGTCGACCACAGGCACCAGAGCTTGAGAAGCCGGATAGCAGCGTTGCAGTCAGCCAGTCACCAGATCTTGGGAGTATCAGAGTCTAGTTGTAATAAGTCTAGTTGAAGAGAATTGAATTGTAAAAGTTTTTGTTTATACGTATTTTCGGGCATGGAGCCCAATTGTATTATATCTGGAGTTTATTTATTTAGTGTTAGACTGTGTGTTGGGCCCAATAGATTGTATTGAGGTGCTGGACTTTGATCCAGGTTGCATGACTTTTAGCAGAGGTCATGCAGAATTTTCGACAGAGTCAGAGGCTTATGGAGGCGGGATTAGCCTCTCTCCTGCCGGTAGCATCCTGGCCTAGGCGGATGTTACACGAGACCAAAATAAATTTGGTATTTTAGTAATTTCACAAATTCACGGACCGTATATTTTATGATAATTAATCAAATACAAGGGGTATTCATGTAAATATACCTAAACTACATAATATAATTTGCAATCTTTCGAAAATCAGTTTGGGGTTTAACAGAGAGAACCCTAAAACCCTTACCTTTGCACTAACCCTAATCGTAACCAGTGTGAGTGTGTTTCAGTTTCAACAATGGCATTCATGGACCATTCCAAGAACGTGTACGATGTCAAATTGAAACCTCAGATGCTCAGTGGTTTGATAGAAGAGCATTTTCCTGAAGAAAATCGACCCACTAGGATCTGATATGAGCTGTCAAAAATTATTTATTTTATAAGAACTCATAAATTGTTATCGGAATCTGTCAATGATTTGACGGAGAAGAAGGTTTCTGATAGCTGGAAATCAGGTGTTTATGAATTGGTCGATGAAGTTTCACGTCTTGTTTCATATAATATGGTAAACATCAATACTTTGTCTTAATTTCTACACAAAATTAATTATTTTATTGCGTCATAATTATTTGTTAAGGTGAAAAATGAGAAATTGCATTTTGAAGTTTAAAAATGGGACAATGCATCTGGTAGTGTATTTGAAGTACACGTTTTTAGTCTTAGAATGCAATATCAATTACCACATTGATTTTATTGCACATTGCATACTTTTTTTATTTATTCATCATAATTATTTTTTAAGATGAACAATGAGAAATTGCATTTTGTAGTTTTAAGATGGGACAATGCATCGACGATTTTTCTTTTGAAACACGAGTTTTTGTTGTTCAAATTCTGTTTTACAAATGCAATACCACATTGGTTTTCACATTGTAAGCTCTGTTTGGATGTGAGGGATATGTGAGTTAGTTAACTGAACCATTGACTATTGGATAATAAGGAAGAAAAGTCCAGCAATTAGTAGTCATGGGGAGAGGAATACACTGTTAAGAATAATTTTGTAATTTCCATTTAGCATTTGAACTGGGATTGTGGGAAGGCATTCAATTATATAAAAAAAACATTTTTGGAGTTGCACCAGGTAACTTATTTTGAATTTAATATTATTTAAATGCAACCTGAATGTGTTTTGGGAATAAAGGATAAAATTTTCATCTCTTCAAATATTCTGTTGAATGCTCATTTGTACTCATTTCCAGCCTGATAAATGTTGGACTGGAATCTGTTTGCTGGGGGTGACTTGTCAAGAATGCAACTATGATCGTTTCTTGGCATCGTACTCAGTTTTGTTTAACAAGCTTTACTCACATATCCAGGTAAGCAAAATAATGTTTTTATTGTGCCTAATAATTGATTTTCTTTCATATATGTGATTAGCTTTCCCATTAAGATTCTCATGTCCCATTAAGACTCTCATGTTCTCCGCATAAGTTCACACCTACCTTACGTTGACTGAAAATACTTAGCAATTTACATTTGATAGGACCAAATTTCTCTATTTGATTTGTACTGACTTGATTTAGTTAAAGAAATATAATTTCACCAAAATTGTTTTTCCTCTTTCTGTAAAGTTTGCAACAACTATATTATATTGACTTTACAACATATTTATTGGAGGCAAATGATACTGGTTCCTCTAGCCTTTTATAGTTTAAATTCTATATATATACACACACATTTCACATTTAAATTTATGTATATGGTATATGTATGAAGTGATAATGTATCATGAGATTATATAGTTGTAGACTCGTAACAGTCAAGCCTAGGCCACGATTGACAGAGGCACTAATTTCTAAGATATTGTGCAAATGTACAATATTAACCATTGGCCAGTTATTAAATCCAGTCTTTGTATTTTATGTACCATACTGGTCTGTAAACCTCTTATTTAATCTTTTGCACAAGTCCAATGCTTCTTCTATTAGTACTTAATACAACGCTATACTTTCCTTTCTAAAAGAGTGACAAGTCAAGAGTTGTCAGCCTGAACTACTTAGAATATTGAGCCCCTGAGCCAGCGTGTTGAGTCCGACCCCGGAAGAAATCGAAGAATTTCTGGGGAATCCTGCAAGATCCATTCGTTCTTTTTTCTCTGACAGATGGTCAGAACTTCATCTGGGTTCGAATCCTACTGAGAGGTAACTACATCTTGACTTGAGAGAACGACTCGTTGTCTTTGAATAAGGCTGAGAATTCTACTTCTTACTTGCTCGAAAGGGACTCACGGCTCCCTACCCCATGAATCAAGGTAGGCAGCAACGAGCATGGATCCCACTCCTCAAGAAGCAAAAAGGAGTTGCAGCGCTCCGTACGATCAGTTCACATCCTCCGCAACCGCAGCTCTCATAAATCACTTATACAGATAGAAAGAAGTTGCTCGGAAGATTGCCTTTCCGACTTGAAGTTTTGGACCTTTTTGCCTTTCATCTTTAGTACAATAGAATAAGCATTGGACTTGTGCAAAAGATTAAATAAGAGGTTTACAGACCAGTATGGTACATAAAATAAAAAGGTTGGAGTTAATAACTGGCCAATGGTTAATATTGTACATTTGCACAGTATCTTAGAAATTAGTGCCTCTGTCAACTGTGGCCTAGGCTTGACTGTTACGAGTCTACAACTATATAATCTCATGATACATTATCACTTCATACATATACCATATACATAAATTTAAATGTGAAATATGTGTGTGTATATATATAGAATTTAAACTATAAAAGGCTAGAGGAACCAGTATCATTTGCCTCCAATAAATATGTTGTAAAGTCAATATAATATAGTTGTTGCAAACTTTACAGAAAGAGGAAAAACAATTTTGGTGAAATTATATTTCTTTAACTAAATCAAGTCAGTACAAATCAAATAGAGAAATTTGGTCATATCAAATGTAAATTGCTAAGTATTTTCAGTCAACGTAAGGTAGGTGTGAACTTATGCGGAGAACATGAGAGTCTTAATGGGACATGAGAATCTTAATGGGAAAGCTAATCACATATATGAAAGAAAATCAATTATTAGGCACAATAAAAACATTATTTTGCTTACCTGGATATGTGAGTAAAGCTTGTTAAACAAAACTGAGTACGATGCCAAGAAACGATCATAGTTGCATTCTTGACAAGTCACCCCCAGCAAACAGATTCCAGTCCAACATTTATCAGGCTGGAA
>SKCR01035268.1:0-50000 GCA_019454045.1 Zanthoxylum bungeanum | reverse complement strand
TATTTCTCTTCAAATGTTCTTCCAATTTCCAATTCTATTCGTCCCTAAAACTTTGAACATACCCATAATTCCAATATTGAAGCCAATTTCCAAAATCGAATCCAAACCCTAAGAGAATCAAATAAAATTAAACCAAAGAAATCACTGTATAGTTACTTACCTTTCAATCTTCTATTTTATTTCATCAATCGGTCTCCCTATTTGCCTTTCTTCTCCCTCCTGTTTCCTTTCTCCTTCTCGGCTTCGGTCTGATCTTTCCTCTGTCCTTCACGCCTCTGCCCAGTTTCTGCGTGTGTTGGTGTCCGGCTGTGCGGCTGTGCGGCTGTGCGTGAACTGTGGACAGTGTGTGTGTTTCTCACTTAAACATGTGTGTATAATACCTATATGTGTTAATTAAGGTGGGTGTGTTCTTCAATCCCACGTGTGTATTATATATATCATACATGCGTGAATTTTCTAGAATAAGGATTAAAATATCTAGAATTTATCTATTAAATTTCATTCTTAACTTTTTTAGTTAATTAATTAAATTTTTTTTTTTCACATGTGTAAACATATTAAAATATATAGAATTATCTATACTAATAAGGCTAATTCCAAATTAACCCTCAATCTTTATCGAATATAAATTTATAATTAATTTTTATGAAAAATTCCCTTTTTACCATAGTAATAAAATTCGCTTTCGGACACGGCCTCACGTGCGAAAAATAAAATTCACCTAAAAATACTAAAATAATTCGGGATGTTACATCTCGCAACTGTTTTTCCAAGGCGCATGCCACCAAATGGAACTGGGCCGAACAATCGTTCCCCTTATAATAGTGTTAAGTCATTTAATTAATCTATTAATTTCACTTTAATTAATTTAAAATTAAACATGGGTAATATTTATTAGATAAGAAAATTAAAATATTATTTTTTATCATTATTATTATTTAATATCAATAATCTACTTGATAAAAAAATATGAGAGGATTTAATAACAAATTTTGAAAGGGGTAAAGTTGAAAGTTTTGATTTTCAAAATCAAAACTTGATGTGTGCTATTTTTATAAGATGAAAACGGGTATTTTTCTTAAATTATATTAATAATTTGTATATTTTTTCATTTTATCCGGTGAAAAAAAATGAATTTAAAAATTTCATAATAATAAATAACTTCCAAAAAAAATAAACATATATAAAATTTATATAGTTAAAGATTTAATCAATTGGCTTCCTTCCAAATTTTGATATAAGGGAAATTTCACTGCTGGTTTAAAAATTTATTGAAATACTGAAAATAATAGAAATTAATAAGAATAAGAAATTTTTTTCCTAAAATTAATTAGAAATCCATTGTACAAAATATATTCTCATGTAAACAGAAAAATAAAATAAAAAATCAATTAAGGAAATATTATCAAACTGGTCCTTCCTGTCCGTATAAATTTTTTTTTGGGTGTTATTAGTGTTAATAATCGTCAGTCGTCAGCTAATCAGTGTTCAGTGCTTGATGTCAATGCAATGAATGCATCATCAAATAGGGGTGAGCAAAATACCTACCCGGAAAAAATCGGTTTCTAACTAAGTGGAACCGGAATCTACCCAATTAAATAGGGTACCCTATTATTCTGTTCTAATTCGGTTCCGGTCTGATTCCGAATTACCCTATTTGCAACAACGAACATCAACGAACAGTAAAAATATTGCATAATATTCTTGGCAATTGTTTGCCCATACATAAATATTACATAAATACAAGTTAAAACAACGAACGACAAAAAAGCATAAAAATATCAGCAAAAACAGAATGCAGAAATAACAGAAGGCAAAACAGCAGCAGCAGAAAGCAGATTCAGCAATAAAATTTTAAGTATAAAGTGAACCTCTTCAGACAAGATACTTATCAATTTTTTGCCTCAATTAATCAAGCTACCCTAATCCCAGCCTGTCACCATGCGGAAGTCCCTTGTCCCCCAAGCTAAAAGCAATAAGGATCCATATTCAAATTACCTATATTCATCCATGTCAAAAAAGTAATCGAAATCTGGATAATCAACAAGAGTAACTACAGTCTTAGATTACCAATAATATCATTCAGCATCCATATTCAAATTACCTATATGCATCCATGTCAAAAAAAGTAATCAGAATCTGGATAATCAACAAGAGTAACTACAGTCTTAGATTACCAGTAATATCATTCAATATCCACCACGCATATACAAATATATAGATATATATATTCATTCAAAGTTCAAACCTAAACATGTGGGGCTTTTAGAAAATTTTAGTAGATTTAGAAAATTGAAAACAGAAACTGGTGGGGCTTTTAAAAGCAAACTCATGTGCTTTCATTTAGCGTAACATAGGCAAAAAACAAAAAAAAAACAAAAAAACAAAGTTCTTTATTGGGTAAGCTAAACCTGTAAAGGGTTAAAAAATAAAGCAACAAAATATGAAGTTTAACATGAAATTGAAGATGTGTAAAGTGAAACAAACCTTGTTTATTTGTTCAAGCAAAGGGTTGCTGCGAATTATATATGCGCAGGGGCTAAAAAAACAGAACCCAATTGATTGAGAGGAAGTGCGACTGTGCGAGGAAATGAGGAATGTGTAGAGTGTGGGGGTGTGGGGGGGTGGGGGGAGGTAGGATCTGTCAAGGAGCGAGAAAGCGGCAACGGCCAACCGCGAGTGGCTAGCGTTAACTTAAGTTCAAATTTGAAAAGTGAAAAGAGAAACCTAAAAGATGAGCAACAACTGGGGCGAGAGAGAATTGTTGAGATATGTAATGCAACTGCTTCTGCTTCATAAACGACGCTGTTTCGCTTATAAAACTAGGGTATAAATCGGGTAAAAGTCGGTTATGAATTCGGTTATATAACCGGTTCTAATTCAGTTCCAAAAAACGGTTCTGAAATCGATTCCTGAAACAGGTTCTATATTAGGTTCCAAGAATCGGTGTCATGGTCTGGTTCCGATTCTGCTCTTCTTCGAACCGGAACCGAACCGATTAAATTTGGTTCCAAAAATTTGGAATCGGAACCGGACCGGTTACAACCGGTTCCGATTTCAAACCCGGAAAATCAGTTCGGTTCCAACCGGTTCCGGGTAGACCCGGAACTGATGCTAAGCCATATCATCAATAGATCCACTAACCAAGAGAATAATATCTTATCAGCCCCCCGTACATTACGCAGTCTGACGTGGCACACAACCACTTTAAGTATCGCTCTTCTTGACGTAAAACCCCACCCCTAAATAGCATAAAATATTAGTATTAGATACTTATACTTTATACATTTTTACATATGAACCGAACTTATCATATTAAATCAAATAAGTACCCATTATAATAATATCATGGGATTATTTACATTTTATTACTAATTTCATGGGAAAATAATAATTGGGTATTATGAATATTGAGATATTATATTTCTTTACTAATTATGTGATAAATTAATATTTTATTATTTTTCGTCATAATATTAGTTGACCGTTACATTTAAACATTAAGATCAATAAATGATCAACTAACGGAAAAATAATAAATGTTAGATTTTATATAATTTTAGTAGTAACATATTATTTTTCCATTAGTTTAACAGTCAAATTAAAATTTTCAAAATTCAATGTATTTAATTATTATTTTACCATAAATTTAATAATAAAATATAAATAACACATATTATTACTAACTTTACCCGCTAACTAATGATGGTTAAGTGTCTACTTAATATAGCTTTTCTACTTATTACAAAAATATTTTATTAATGTCAAAAGTTTTGTATTTTTTGTCATGTTTGATTATACTTTGAGTAGATTTTTTGGAGATTAAAAATAACTGTTTGGCCTCTAGATGAATAAAGGAATATTGATCTCACTTAAATTAGGTCTGATTATTTGTTTGGGCTTCCAAATGTCTCACATGGATTTACTTCCTCAAAAAACTTCATTTTGTTGGGTTTTAGGGTTCTCTCTATTAAACCCCAAACTGATTTTCGAAAGATTGCAAATTATATTATGTAGTTTAGGTATATTTACATGAATACCCCATGTATTTGATTAATTATCATAAAATATACAGTCCGTGAATTTGTGAATTTTATTTCCTGGCCACCCACGTGGACTGAATTTTGATTTGTCAGAATCGCCTGATGGATCTTTTCATTGACGAATTTGTATCCGAATTGTGACTTAATTGAGTTCTGCCAAACCAGAGTATTTTTGTCATTATCTAATATTGGTATCCTAATTTACACGTGGGATTTTTTCATTTTGCTTATATATAAATTCAATATTTATACGGGGACTTGTTCAATAATCCATTGTATCAAATTATATTCATCCCCCATAAACCTTCATCATCCTTAATTATGAAATTTTTATTTGGCAATTTGTGTTAATTTAGTAGTTTTATATATTAACGCATTCAATAGTGAGACTTCTTTTTTATTTTTGTGGACAAATAATTATAGATTTTGTATAATTGGTAAAGTGAGTTTTATAAAGTTGGCAAGATAAGAATAAAATTATAAAAAATTTAAAATGTGAATAATATTATTACAAAAATTTGCTATTTTTTGGGTTATTATCATTTCACTATTTCATAAATTAAGAAATGATAAATAGATACAATATATAATTGAATATAACATTTTTATTAATTTTTATACCTATTTCTTACTTCCTAATTTCTTACATCCTGATCCTCTAATGTTGATTGAATCTGTTGATGCAATATATTAAAAAATAAACAATACTACATTAAATAATTGAAATATATGTATTGTGATTTAATATGACCATAAACTTAATAAATTAAGATATCCCTCATTATTATTATTATTATATTATTATTATTATTATTATTATTATTATTATTATTATTATTATTATTATTATTATTATATTATTATTATTATTATTATATTATTATTATTATTATTATTATTACTATTACTATTACTATTATTATTATATTATTATTATATTATTATTATTATTATTATTACCATACACCCCTTGAGGGAAATAAATAAAAAATATAATTATTTTTTGAAATCGTTGAAAACTCCACCACCAAATCATCTATTTCGTTAATTACAAATGTAGAAATTTAGTAATTTGATCTTAAATTTGACAAAATAATTAAAAGTTTATTGTAATATTTTACATAAAATCCGGAAAAAAAATACATTTTTATTGGAAATAAATCATTTTAATACATTCACATATTTTCGATTACAATCATGAATGAAACTTGTTGGTTGTAATTATTAAAAAAAAAAAAAAAAGAAGAAGAAGCATAAAAAATACTAAATCAAATAAGAATCTGGTTGAAAATTGAAAATATAATTTACCGAATGATAAAAAAAACAATTCATGTTGAGAAAATAAACGTGAAAAAATAAGATTAAATCAAATAAAAATATTTATTATTAAATTTTTTTGATATTATCGTACTCTATCTAAAATTATTATCTTATTAATAATTTAAAGTAACAATATACGATAGCAGGAAAAAAAAAATCATGCTGATTTCTCGGCATCAGAATCTGGATCCACATCCACGATAGCAGGAAATGAATCCATCGATGACACGTCATCCAAATCAAAAACAGTTGTTTTTCCTTTCTCATATGATATTGTCGGAGCATTTCCATCTCGCTTTTCTGCCAAGTAATCTTCATCAGATAATATTTCATGTTTCTCATCATCTAAATTGCCATCTGGTGCAGCAACCTCAGTTTCCCTTTCTTCATTGAGTTTCAGATCATCCGTAATAACTGTATAATCTTGAACTTGCTGTTGCCCGACCATAACTTCATCGTCATTTTCTCTCATTCCCAGGGGTGTGCATCGGTCGGTTCGGTCGGTTAATCCTTGATTTTTTAACCGTAACCGAAATTTTCGGTTAAATAAAAGTGTGACCGATTTAACCAATTTATGACACATAACCATTAACCAATTAACCATTATATTTCGGTCGGTTATGGTTAATTCGGTTATTAACCAATCTAATAAATATAAATTCATCAACTTTCAATCAAGCAATTTAACACAATTACACAAATATAAATTCATATACATTAAAAAGACAGCAAATCATAAGATAATTTAACACAAATATAAATTCATCAACTCATCAAACATTTTTTAGAAGACAATCCAGAAAGTCAGAAGACAACTCAAATTACATTACAAAATCCATCAAAAATACAAACAGATTAGGTGTTCAACAACTAATAAATAAGCAATTTTCATTAATCATCTTCAAAATACATATCGTTTCTTGCTTTTCTTCCTCATCTTTGGGGGCCTTGAAGTCAAAGTATCTGGAATAGATGAAGACTCTTGCGTAATTGGATTTTGACTAGTATTTGGATGAGAAGTTTCATCTGCAGGTTGTCCAATTTCATTTGCTTCACCTTGTTTCATTTTCAATTTTCACGAGCGTCCTCCAATCTGAAACAGAGAAGGAAATATCATAAACATATATTTTACACATCAGAAAAATGAAAAACAAGAGAATGATTTAAAAAAAAAAACATCATCATAATCAAAAACAACACAGGCCCCATAATTTATTTTATTTTATTTTATATGATATTTATACATCTATAAAGAAATAAATAAAAAGAAAAAAGAAAAAGAGAAAATGTCACTCTCTTTTCATTTCTCTCCAAACTTAGATCATTTCTTTGATTTTCTAAGTGAATATTTTTGACTTGTTTCTCCATCTCTGAGTGCATGTTGACCTATTGATCATTCTCATTGAAAAACAACACACAGACTTTGTGAAAGAAAGAAATTGAGTGTTTGTGTAGAAAGAAAAAAATAAAATTAAAAAAAGGAAAATGGGAAATGGGAAATTCATTTGGGTGTGTTGGAAAAATGCTTATGCATAAGCATTTTGAGGCTCAATTTTAAGCATGGTCCACTTCGTGTTAGTGGTTGTTATTGAATGATTCGGATACTCCTCCGTGAGTACTTCGAAATGGTATATTCATATGCTTAAAATGGTGCTTGGGTGAATGAGAAATTGTTGCTCAAAGTTCACCCATTGGTGTTGGAAAATAAAGAAAAGTAAGCTTGTCCCATATGGGAAAGCTATAGAGTAAATATTATGCTTATATATGATTGCTCATATGTAGATGGGTAAGAGTTATAAGGATAGAGGCTCTCTCTAAGTGCGCGGGGGGGGGGGGGGGGGGTGCAAATCAAATCCGAATCAAGCTTGGCTCGTGTGCACCCGCGTGTCCTGCGTACACGATTGCTGGACCAAATTGAGCGGGCCTGGCCCAACCAATTTTTGGATGTCTCTTTATTTTTTCCAAGCCTTTTTATGTTCCATAACAGTTGAATCAATGACAATTAATCAACTTTGTGGTTACAATTTGAGATTAATGACATTAATCAACTTGATGGTTACAACAAGTGTAAAGCCTCTCATTGATGAGACTTAATTGGCATGTTATTTTCTTTTAATATAGTAGTGTTTTCGTTTTTTAGAATTACACATATTACACACAAGAGAAAATTGGAATTTCGAAAATCCTTTGAGAGAGTTCAAGCACTTCGGTTGTTCGTTGAAGTCGGATTTGGTGGTGCCCAATTTCGTCTATTTTTCCGTTGCATCCTGGGAAACAGACGTCTCGCGTTCTACTGCACCGATCGGTAGGGGACGAATTTGTTTTAAGGAGATTGTTGCCACAACAAGCCTCGGAATTCTTCCTGATCTGTGCCTTATTCTCACTCACTGCCTGCAACTGTCTTCTATTTTATTTGTATTGTTGATTACTGTATCACTGTTGTTAATTGTACTTTTGTGTTCAGTTTACTGTCTGTTCAAAGTCTGTTGTAAGAACACAGTAAACAAATAAGTTGTAATAGGGTGTTCAGCTTCATGAGAGAGATTAGGGTCAGCTGCAAGAGATGGAGATTTGGTTGAAGCCAAAATGTTTTTAGATTGTAACCCTTGTCTAGCTAAATATTCAACTTTTGGTGGCTTAAATTCCCCTCTTCATTTTGCTGCTGCCAAAGGCCACAATGAGGTTGCTTTTTTTTTTTGTTTCAATTGATTTGGTAATGGGTGTTTGTTATTTTATTAGCTTTTGTTTAATTTTTTTTGTGGGTTGTCGGCACTCGGCAGATTGTGGCATTGTTGCTTGAAAATGGAGCTGATGTTAATTGGAGGAATTATTGATTTATTATGGTCAGTTACTTGATTTGATGATTTTTTTCATCTGGGCTTTACTAGTTTGGCAGAAGCAGAAGGCGAGAAGATGAAGACGAAGGGAGAGAAATAGGCATCTGATATTGTTATGAGAAGACGATTAGACGAAGAAGAGAGGAGAGAAATCGAGGAAGACGAAGAACAAGAAGAAGAAACCACAAAAGAAACACAAATCAAATATACATAATACATCAAAACTGTAAGTACCTCACCTAATCAAACTTGTTGGCGGATGGAGCCTTAGAAGTTAGAAGGAGAAAATAGAAATGATGTTGCACGCCTGCAAAGGTTTTGTGATTTTGGGATTTTAGAATTTTGTTGTTGTAAGTGGCGGCTGGAGTTGGTAATTGGTATGTCTGTGGAAATTAGGGTTTTGAAGTATTAGTTTTGGTTTAGGGTTTTGAAGTATATATATATATGGTTTAGTTTCGGTTAATCGGTCGGTTCGGTTATACGAATCTCATAACCGTAACCGAACCGAATAACCAAAAAAGTTAAAAATTTTAACCGCAATAACCGATTTAACCGATTTAACCGAACCATAACAAAAAAATGGGTCGGAACGGTTCGATTAATCGGTTAAAACCGATTAATGCACACCCCTACTCATTCCCACGTCTGCTTGCTCCTCGTTTCTCTTCGAAACTTTTGTATCAGATGAACCCGCCACAAATAGCTTTTCTCTCTGTTGTACTCTCAAAGTTTCTGAAGGCTTTGTAATGTCCACATTCTCGCCAGGGCCGTGGACTGATATATCATTGGGACTGCCATCATCAAACCATGTCTCATACAAGTCATCGTCAAATGAATCAGGAGCATTCTGTCTTGTTCCCTGCATGCCACTAAAATGTGAAGTGCTTTGCTTCTGACAACCTCAGTTTCCCTTTCTTCATTATTGTTCCAAGTATATGAGTAAAGGAAAGTGGTTAGGTGCAATTTAACAGTCTTTCCAGGAGAACATGAAAATGCACCTAACCAAGTTGTCAACCCTCGAACACACTGAGGTAGGCCTCCAATCTCATAGACCAGAGGAGCCTAACTTTTGGATGAGTTTATTATTGAGCTGGGCTCAATTCAATGATCATCACTCATCACAAAATGTAAGGCAGCTTGAACGCATACTTGGAACCAGTATTAATGACGAATAAAATTAAATCATATGCAACTCTCATTAAATCTGAGAATTCTTTTTTTTTTAATTCTTTTTTTATTATCACTATCATTATTTTGGGATAAGAAGAGGAGAGCTTAAATCACAAGCAAAATTGGTACACAATGGCAATAAATTCTCCATAACTATGCCTACTGTATACATACCACAGTAAGAAGAGTTTCTACTGCCTCGAGAGCAACTATCTTCAAGGATGTTGGAGATGCTAGATGTTTTATTGGTGCTTCATGTTGCCCCACAGAAGAACCAGTAGTAGCACCGTGCTTCCTTTTCCTATGACAAGATTGCATGGGTACCAAAGCAGCAGCTTTCAAGGTTGGACTAGAAGTTGTGCAGCCATTCTCATCAGCAGCGGGATTCAAATCAACACATGCATTATCCACAACCTCCTCTGCAAGGTGTAGAGCCATGCCTGATCAGAATATGAATGGATTAGTAAGACCGACAGCTCTAATTTGCATGAGAAAGGTACCTACAGATATAAGGAATAACTTGGGAAAGTAATACAATGCTCAAATTCAAAATGCTAGAATAGGAAGCAAAGCTTAAGAATGAAACCATAAGATATGCAGAACCATACAGCATACTATAGGTGAAGGAATAAGAAAACAGTCAAATATATTTGTTTTCAAGAGCAAGAATGAAAAATAACAAGCAGTGTTGCAATACTCAATTGGACAAAAAGCTCATTTACAAAATGCATAGCCACTGACTTCAGCAGAGGCCGCCCAGACCCTATTTTTCGACATGTAGCATAAAGAAATAGATATCTACATGAATACATATAGACCCAGTCATAAACAAGTGGGTTACAAGTAATAGCTCACCATATCGAGTAAAATGAATAAACACACTGTAGGAGCGAAGGTTTTTAACACTATGCCTATAACGTCGGTGACCACTACACTGTTGGGCTCACAGCCCGTAGAGAGTATGGATAGCCCCACAAGGGGACTAACCGGAGAATAAAGGAGTCGTCACCTAGTATAAGACACTGGGAATGATTTAAGGCCGCACTACACACCTTGCAAGGTCAGTTTTGAAACTCGGAATGGTCTCTTACTGATGTTAGTATAATATTTACGATCAAAGGAAGTATCCCCATATCTTACAATGCAATATCACACACAAAAACAATTTGAAGGCATACAAGTGTGCAATCATGAATAATAAAACGGATAAATATTCCTACATTATTACAGCAATGACAAAACACGAATTAAAAAAAAAAACAAGAATACTTAAGGTTAGGATATGTTCTAAGGTTCGGATATGTTCATCAATGTTTGGTCGGACTTGATATAAGTCAAGCCGGAGGTACTGCGTGGATCAAAATCGCAGAAGAATGCAAGTGACAAATATGATAGCGATAAATCACGGCATGCTTAAATCAGAAACTAAGAATAACATAATCATGCATAGTCATAACAGGACGATAGATAAATAATTGTAAATGCAAAAACATAAAGAAGGCGTGCATAAATATCAATAAATTAACAGCATATGCGTTTCACTAATAAAGCAACAATAGAGTAAACGCAAGCATAAAATAATAGTAAAGTAAGCTTGAAAAAGCAAAATATTGAAATTGATCAAGACAGTGAACACGACTTGATATGTCTATCATTGGCCGGATGTGTGTGTCGGAGATACTGTGTCAAATATAGAATCTCAAATATGCGTTTAATTGACAAAGAGTGACCTCATGTCATACATTTTCTATGTAGTTTGGCTCAACAAGAAGTCTCTAAATACCTAGGTTCTTGCTTGGATGCTTGCTCAAAGAGGGGGAACTCCAAGAACTTCTTATGGTTGTTTTCTTTCTCTCTTCATAGATTTTCAGTGTTGCAGAATGTGGGTGTTTTCTAGTAAAATTTTCAGGTCCTATTGTAAGAGAAAAAAGCTCCATTGGCTTTTTATAACAAAAGGGAAGGGCCTCGAAATGGAAATGGGGAAACAAAATCACTTCCCTCTCTCTTGTTTGTCGTTAGTTACACCTTGATACACATCCGACCGGAGGTACATCTTGAGATCTATATCCGGCCGGACATACTCAGTTTTTATGATGCCCATGACTCCAGTAACGGGAGATCTGCACACTTGATGACAGCTCGATACATGTCTGGCTGGACATGTATTTTGAATTATATATCCGGCCGGCTATTAAATTTGAATTGAATGTCTGGCTGGATATAATCGGATCTCGTAACTTCTGTAACTGACAATCATCTTATTTAATGACAGTTGTATAAAGTCTGGTCGGATTTAAGGTTTTCAGGGTATATTCGACCATGTATTCTGGTAGGAGAGATGATAGGCTGGACATAGATGATATCTAGGTGGCTTTCAATTATATTTCCTGGGGTCCTTTCCTTTCCAGCATTCATCATTGTAATTTTCCAAACATTCAGAAGGTGTCCTCATATGAGACTCATCATCAGGCTATGTGTAAAAATGCAATGTCTACACACACCATTTTCCAATTGACAACATTTAGTTCAACGTGCCGAAAATTCACTTAGGTTAATCAAACATCCATTTCGTTTGACATGTACGAACAAATTATTTTTGATTCATTGATGTCTTGAAAACTTGGTATTTGTTCAGTTAATCAGTGCCCATTTGTCAAATCCATAGAAGAAAAAGCTTCGAAATCAATATTTAAGTTAAAAATGACTCTTGACTTTTTTATGGTTAGAACTTAGAAACTCTCCAAACATTAACATTTCATGATGTAAATATATGTTATTTATATGTTATGATATATTTATGTTTGATACAAAAAAGACCAAGATTTACGGTCTAAGAAGTGGTAGGTTTATATTAGCTGCGTGTGAAAAGTAATAGAGCACTTATTAGGAAACCATTGAAAAGATACAAAGAGATGCTTACATACCCCCTCGGTGAAGATTTCCCAAAATCTGAGCCGACCATCAATCATCCAAATCCGGATCCTTCAAATGATCCTCCCCTGGCTGCATCTGTATGACTGCCTACGTACCCTGAGTTGGGATCAAGCCAATCGTAGTTCTCTGTATCTGAAACAGTCGTCATCTGACAGCTATCCCGGTTACGTCTCTGCACAACTCTAGCTTATCCCGATCATCGTTCCTTTGTGGACATGTCGGCTGTGTCTCTGCACAACATACTTCACTGCATCTCTGTACAATATTCTCCTGCTATGTCTCTGCATAGTACAATCCACTGTGTCTCTGCACAGTTTTGCTGTTGTGTCTCTGCACAGTTTTGCTGTCATGTTTCTTCACCCATTTATTCCTCATTGCCTTCTTGCCTTTGGGAAACTCTCTGGCCCCCCCACATCAGTAAGCAGAATATATTCGGATCCCGGATATCTGGTTGATGGAATTCTGCCTCGTTCAGATCTTCTTGTCTGAGGTCTACTGATTTCTGGAGGTCTGTCATCATCCATCTCTGTGAATGATCTTGCAGCTTCTAGTAGAGTAGGTTGCGGCTCCCCTTGCTCAACACTTTCTTCTGTAATCTCCAATGGAACAGGCTGTGTCTCCCCCTGCTCAACATCTCTATTTGCCTCCTCTGGTTCTGCTTCTGGAATTTCCTCGTGCACCCTATCTGTGGCCAATTGTGCTGGTGCTGAGTCTGGATTTCTGTTGGCACTTGTATTGGAAGACATTCTGGGCATTTCAATGTCTTCAATTGTTCGGTCTTCAAGAAACTCTACTTCTTGGCTTCTGATGACCATCTTCACATTCGGATCCCATAGTTTGTATCCAAATTCTTCATCTCCATAGCCTAGGAATATATATGAAGTTGTCCTTGCATCGAGCTTCTCCCTGAGCTCATTGGATACATATACAACGGCTAAACAACCGAATACTCTAGGGTGAGTGTATGAGGGATTCTTACCAGCCACACTTTCTCCGGAATCTCCAAGTTCAACGGTTCAGATGGTGATCTGTTTATCAAGTAACAGACAGCACGAACATCTTCTCCCCAGAATGGCTTTGGAAGCTTAGCCATACTGATCATTCCTCTGACTTTCTCCATAATGGTGCGGTTCATGCTTGCAGCGACACCATTATGTTGTGGAGTGTGTGGAACAGTTCTCTCATGTCGAATGTTATGTCTCGTGCAGTAGGCTTCGAACTCCCTGGAACTGTACTTGCCTCCATCGTCTGTGCGAAGGCACTTCAGCTTCTTCCCTGTTTCATGCTCTACCATGGCGTGGAACAGCTTGAACTGATCTAGGACCTGATCCTTCGTCTTGAGGAAATACACCCAGATTTTCCGAGAAGCATTATCAATGAAAGTCAGAAAATACTTGTTACCGCCAAATGAATCAACCTCCAAGGGACCACAAACATCAGAGTGCACCAGACTGAGCAACTCTGATCTTCTCTCTGAAGAGAAATCAAATGAGACTCTGCGTTGCTTACCAATCGAGTAGTGGTTGCAAGGACCTCTTGCAGCATCCTTGGTAAACTCCTTCTTGTTCAGGGTAGACAACCCTCTCCCACTCATGTGTCCGAGTCTCTGGTTCCACAGATTTTGAGAAGCCTCTTTTTCTGCTACATTGAGGCTGTCTGCACAAATCTTCACATGAGTCTTGTATAGTGCGCCGCAAGCATGTCCTCGGGCGACAACCATGACACCTTTCGTCATTCTCCATGTGCCATTTCTGAAGTGATTTTCATAGCAATGTTTGTCAAGAGCTATCCCCGAGAGTACATTCAGCCGAAGTTCAGGAACATGTAAGACATCCTTCAAGGTCAATGTACACCCGACATTTGTCCGCAACTGAATATCACCCATTCCTACTATCCCAGAGGAACTGATATTTCCCATCTTCACTGCTCCAAAGTCTCATGCTTTGTATGTTGTGAAGAAATCCCTATGAGGAGTGACGTGGTAGGATGCTGCAGTATCTACCACTCACTCAACATCTTGGGTTGCGTTGTGAAGGCATGTCTCTTCCTGTATGGAGCATATTGCTACATCTGCTTGGACAACGACCAGTGTCTCTCCTTCGTCATTCTTCGGCTGGTGATTGCCTTCTTTCTGCTCTCGTTGCAGTTTTCGGCAATTCTTCTTTAGGTGGCCTATAATGCCACAATGGTAGCACTTATAGGTAGGCTTCATTCCATATGAGGATCTACCACTGGTTGTGCTTTTGCCTCTCTCTCCGTCTCTTCCTTGATGTCTTCCTCGAGTCTCTGTGACGAAGGCTTCTGTCTGTTCTGAGCCAACATCTTTTCTCATGGACTCCTCATTCGACATGGCATCTTTTACCATAGGCATGGTAACTTTACCTCCTGGAGCGGAATTGCTGAGAGTAACCACCAATGTCTCCCAGCTATCAGGAAGGGAACTGAGTAGTAAAAGGGCTTGTACTTCATCTCCCAGCTGCATGTCTACTGCAGACAGCTGATTCACCAGGCTCTGGAACTCGTTGGTGTGTTCCGCAATGAAAGTTCCACTCCGTAGCTTCTGGTTCACCAAACGCCTCATTAACAGGGCTTTATTCCGAGCTGTCTTGGCCTGGAACATGTCTTCCAGCTTTATCCACATCCCGTAAGCATCTGAATCCTGTGCTACGTGGTGGAAGACACTGTGACCGATCCACTGCCTAATCTGACCCAAAGTTCTGTTGTTGAGTTTATTTCAGTCATACTCCTTAACAGACTATGGTTTCACTCCCTTCAACTCGATGACATCAAACAAATCTTTGCAATGCAAGAAATCTATCATCCGAGGTCTCCAGAGGGAGTAATTAGTTGCAGCCAGTTTAATCATTGCACCAGAAAACGAATCTCCAATTCCATTTTAAATTTTAAAGTTTAAAATGTAAATACAATAAAATTGGGGCTGAATTTCACAAATCCGAGGTCACCGTTGCGTCCGGAACGGTCGAAAATGGTGGAATAGACACTTCGTTGGTCTAAATCCGACACAGAGGCTGATTTGTAAATTCCTAAAGGTTCTGGGGCAAAACTGTAAATTTCAAAACTTCAGGGGCTAAATGAAATTTACCAGGCTGCTGATGTGGCACTGCTGACGTGGCAAGTGGGACCGGTTTTGCTGACGTGGTAGACACGTGGCGGCTGACGTGGCGTTGACGTCGGTTCGGTCGTCGGAAAATACCACCGTGCTCGTCTCGACGTGAACTAGGTGTTGGTACCCTCAAAAGGAATTTTTGACAACTTTTCCGGAACTCGAATTTTCCGAACCAAACTCCGTTCTTCGATTTTTCGATCCCAATGAAGAACCAAAGGCTCTGATACCACTTGTTGTGATTCACCGATCACTTTAGAGTGTGTTTGAGGAAAAACCGAATTGTATTTCTATTACTACAAGAATAGATTACACAAGTTTACAACTAGAAACTTAACAAAAAACCTCACACTCTCAAGCTCTCTACTTGGAGCTTACACACACTTTGGGATGATTACAATGGTTCTGAGGGCTCAAATTTATAGTGCCCAAACCGCGTGAACAGTGCCACGCGGTTTGGCACAACTGCTGCCAACTTTGCTGCCAGCTTCATCCTACTGGCTTCTGGCTTCTTCTACTTTCGGTGGTAATGACAGCAAGCAGTGAGCTTGCTGTCTTCAACCTCAACACGTATGACCTCCCAAGGGAGGTGGAGGATATTCACCAGGTGGGATCAATGCTTGAACAGCTTCAGTACCTTTATTCTGCAAGAAACACAAACATAGTTTCTAATTTTTTTTTCTTTTTTCCCCTTCATAAGAACTGTAGATGAATGCTGATTAAAAGAAATGAAAGTAAAATGGAGGATCAAATTACTAGAAAGTATCCCTAAAAGTGCGTATCAAAAGTTACAGAAAACAAACAAAAGTTTCAGTTCATATTAGAAAATTTAAGATAATCCCCACTAAAACAGGCCCATAATAAACACTAGCCTGGAACTTCTTCCACGTAAGATGGATAAAGATAAAGATTTGCATATTGGAATTCATTTCAAGGATGAGGCTCAAAGTGAGATAAAAAGATGAATGAAAATGCAAACAAAGTTCGGAATGATTTAGATAACTGTCAAAAAGTTGTGAAAAAATCATGAAATATTGAATAAAACTTTACAATTATAATAAAGTTTCTGTTTTCTATAAGAAAAAAGTAAATAGTAATAATAATAATAAATAAATAAATAAATAAAACTTCTAAAATATCAATTCATGAATCATATGCTTTCAACCTGAAAACATCATAAATGATAGAATGACAGAATACTATAATTAGATCCTTCATCATTATTAAGTATATAAAAAACATCAATTTATATCACATAATTTAAGGGCGAAAGGAATGTAAACAAAATAATTTATTAACTAATTAACATAAAAAGCAATTTAATAGTAAGAGTACAATCATACACGAGCAATTTCCAGTAATAAATGAATTCTCTTGTGATTAAGCATAATAAAAAGAAATATAAGTACCAGTGTCATAACACTAATGATAGCAAAGTGTAAAAAAAACAGGAGCTTGGTTTGTCAGTGACCAAATTATGCATAAACATCAGAAATTCATGCACCAAAACTGTGATAAAACTCAAAAAGAAATAAAATAAAAGGTGATACATAGCAATAGAGTGAAATGCCAAAATGTAATGACAGATAGATATCATGTTAATACATTACACAATTAGCAAAATGCAAGATGGAGTCAATAAGATCTGGACCCCCAAAACCAATTTGCAACTACCATGTACCATCTTCTAAACCTTGGAACCTGTTGACGACGGATTTTGGTCTCAGGGTAATATTGGAATATCACTCCCGAAGAAATCCTCCCTCAATAGTGAATTTGTTTGGTTATGGGGGACCAAAGGCAAACTTAGCAAAAAACAGATAAACACACCAATCAACAAGGAGATTTAACGTGGTTCGGTGGATTTGGATCCGACCTACGTCCACGGACACAAACAAGATGGTACTTTTATTACTTAAACACTCTTCTTGGGTCTCTTTTTGTTTTCTACAAGTCAGAGCTTGAAGATTCAGATCCCGTATTTTTGATGATGCCCCTTTACACATACTCTGCCCTCCTATTTATAATAGTACAGAAATCAGACTCCTATTTGCATAAGAAATCCTAGTTGAAACTATTCCATTTTCCCATAAGGATTCCTAGTCAAAACTATTCTCTTTTCCCATAAGGATTCCTAATCAAAACTACCTTTAATTTCTTTATCATACTAGGACATTGACTTACTAATTTGCCCCATGAAAGTAGGATAACTTATTATCTTATCTTGTATGGATAGAATGCCTTATTTTCCCGAACATGTCTTGCCCTATGCTCGGTCTTCATGTGGTCGGTCATAATAGTCTTTTGTACTGAGAATGCTGCTGTCGACCTGATAATTGCCTGGTCATCTTGAACTCAAGTGCTCAGTCACTAACCGTAAAGTTCCCGGCCTCTTAATGTTGACTCTTTAGTGGTCGGGTCGGCATTAATAATCTTGATTGAGAAGTGAATTACCTTTTTACCCCTGTCGTGCTGCTTTAAATAACATAGTGCCTGAAAACACCATCAACATCTGTCCCCTAGTTCTCGGTTCCAACGAGTATGCAAGTTGGTGCCGGGAACTATATAAAGATGGTGTGCTGATCGCCTTGCTGGTGGTCGCTCCAGAAATCGCAGAGAAATTACCTTCGCCATCAACTAAGTCTTCTGTTTCTATCTTCATATCCTCGGTTATTGGAGATGCTGATCCTATTCAGAACGATTCTCCACCTCAAAGCAAATTGCTTACTTGGATCGTTCCATCAGGAGATGAAGTTCCTCTTGTTGTCCAAACTAGGAATGACTCCTCCTCTGTAATATCTGTACCAGAGGTTTAGAGGTCTTGACCTCTGACTGATCCAATCTTGATTGTGAGGAGAAAATTTTGCCTCTGAGCTAACGATGATGTGCTCGGTGGCATGTGATCCTGTCTCGAGCTGTGAGAGATGCTCGGTCCTGAGGGAATGTTAAGTCCCCAGTCCGAAGGACTGACTCGGTGGGACGCAACCCGACCCCGAATGAAGAGAGGCACTTGGACCTGGGGGAATGTTACGTCCCCAGTCCGAAGGGCTGACTCGGTGGGACGTACCCTGACCCCGAGCTGAGAAAGACACTTGGACCTGGGGGAATGTTACGTCCCCAGTCCGAAGAGGTAGACTCGGTGGGACGTAACCCGACCCCGAGTGAAGAGAGGCACTTGGACCTGGGGGAATGTTACGTCCCCAGTCCGAAGGGCTGACTCGGTGGGACGTACCCCGACCCCGAGCTGAGAAAGACACTTGGACCTGGGGGAATGCTACGTCCCCAGACCGAAGAGGTAGACTCGGTGGGACGTAACCCGACCCCGAGTGAAGAGAGGCACTTGGACCTGGGGGAATGTTACGTCCCCAGTCCGAAAGGCTGACTCGGTGGGACGTACCCCGACCCCGAGCTGAGAAAGACACTTGGACCCGGGGGAATGCTACGTCCCCAGACCGAAGAGGTAGACTCGGTGGGACGTAACCCGACCCCGAGTGAAGAGAGGCACTTGGACCTGGGGGAATGTTATGTCCCCAGTCCGAAGGGCTGACTCGGTGGGACGTACCCCGACCCCGAGCTGAGAAAGACACTTGGACCTGGGGGAATGTTACGTCCCCAGTCCGAAGGGCTGACTCGGTGGGACGTACCCCGACCCCGAGCTGAGAAAGACACTTGGACCTGAGGGAATGTTACGTCCCCAGTCCGAAGGGCTGACTCGGTGGGACGCAACCCGACCCCGAATGAAGAGAGGCACTTGGACCTGGGGGAATGTTACGTCCCCAGTCCGAAGGGCTGACTCGGTGGGACGTAACCCGACCCCGAGTCGAATAACTAAGTGGCCTTGGCGGAACGAATCCAGCTTCGAGCCGATTAATCAAGTGGCCTCGGCGGAACGAATCCAGCCCCGAGCCGATTAATCAGGTGGCCTCGGCGGAACGAATCCAGCCCCGAGCCGATTAATCAAGTGGCCTCGGCGGAACGCATCCAGCCCCGAGCCGATTAATCAGGTGGGATTTACCCAGAAGGGAAGTGAATCAACCTTTTGAAGCCCTACTGAGTCCGGCACAGGCGTCCCCTACCAGACCAGCGGAAAACGAAAATAAAACTCTGAAAAATAAAATTAAAGGGTGGGGGTGACTTAGCGCTTGTCCCAAAATAAAACGTTTCGCAAGTATAAACAACAACACTGATGCCTCAAAACAGCGTCCTGCCCGAGGTCTCCAAAACACAATTCTGAATCTTTCAATTCAGTGTCCCGGCGAACCAGGATTTGGATCAGGAGAGCGTTTGAATGGTAAGGGTACATCCTCTACACGTCGGGTCACTGTGGAGCCTGTGTATTGTATGAGGGCTCCTCCTTACCACGCTGGAGCATGCACACGCTACAGGGGCACAACGCATCCCCGTGCTGCGCCTCTCTCGGATCCAAATGATGAATGGATCAAAGAGCGTCCGGGATACTAAGGGCACATTCCTCCTTAGGTCCGGCATCACTGGAGCTAGCAATCGTCACGGGGGCCTCATCACTCCCCGTGCTATGCTTTCCCACGGATCCATTACATCGGGTAAGTGAGGATCAAAAAGTGTTCGACACATTAAGGGCATATTCCTCTTTATGTTCGGTAACACTGGAGTAAGCAATCGCCACGGGGGTATCATCCCTCCCCGTGCTATGCTTCTCACGGATCCTATGCATCGCGTATGTCCCTGAGGACCCCGAGCCAAGAGAGATACTTGGTTCTGGGGGAATGTTCCGTCCCCAGACCAATAAGTACGACTCGGTGGGACGTAACCCAACCCCGAGATGAAAGAAAGACTTGGCTCTGGGGGAATGTTACGTCCCCAGTCCAAAGAAGCCGACTCGGTGGGACGTAACCCGACCCTGAGCTGAAAGAAAGACTTGGCTCTGGGGGAATGTTACGTCCCCAGTCCAAAGAAGCCGACTCGGTGGGACGTAACCCGACCCCGAGCTGAAAGAAAGACTTGGCTCTGGGGGAATGTTACGTCCCCAGTCCAAAGAAGCCGACTCGGTGGGATGTAACCCGACCCCGAGCTGAAACAAACATCGATCTCGGCGGTACAAGAGCAGACCCGAGCCGGAGAGAGACATCGGTCTCGGCGGTACAAGAGCGGACCGAGCCGGAAAGAAACATCAGTCTCGGCGGTACAAGAGCAGACCGAGCCGGAAAGAGACATCGGTATCGGCGGTACAAGAGCAGACCCGAGCCGGAAAGAAACATCGGTCTCGGCGGTACAAGAGCGGACCCGAGCCGAAAAGAAACATATGGCCTTTGTAGGGCGTCATGGTCGGCATGTTGAACCTTTTTGGGAATTTTACTGATTTTATTTCTTCTGTGAGGGGGGATTCCTCTTTGTCATCCTGGGCATCTCCTGTACCTGTTTTGAGGCTTGCCCCCACTTGGCTATCTCTTTCTTTAACCAAGATTTTACCTCGCTGTTTGGGACGCCATGTCACCTTCTGTGATCTTCTTCATGTCTGTTGCGCCGGGTGCGGTATTCCTTACGCCTTGGAATCTCCCGCATAGTTTCGTCGTACTCTGTGTCTCATCTTCTAGTGTAGCGGAGACTATCATAAGAGGAATTTGTCGAAAGTCTCTCTTCTTCTTCTTCCCATGTGTCATCTGCTTGTGAATCTTTTTCCACAACTATGGATTTTATCCCGTAAGGCCCCCTCCTCCTAGGTCCATCGTCCTCACTTGTATCCACAACCCTCTTTCCATCTGCTATCTCTCCTCTTCTTTGATTAGCTCTGGTTTCAGGCTTCTCGCGGTTCCCCCCTTCCATTCTCTCCAGTAGGTCCATCATGGTTTTTTAGGAGGGCCTGACTATCCTCCATGTCCTTCCTTATGCTTTCTTCTATCTTATTCATCCAATCTGTGGCCGGATTTCATGATGATTGGTGGTTTCCGCCTTCCGCCATTGTCTTACTACACGAGTTGCTTTTTGTCCAGTTCCCCACAGACGGCGCCAACTGTTGACGGCGGATTTTGGTCTCAGGGTAATATTGGAATATCACTCCCGAAGAAATCCTCCCTCAATAGTGAATTTGTTTGGTTATGGGGGACCAAAGGCAAACTTAGCAAAAAACAGATAAACACACCAATCAACAAGGAGATTTAACGTGGTTCGGTGGATTTGGATCTGACCTACGTCCACAGACACAAACAAGATGGTACTTTTATTACTTAAACACTCTTCTTGGGTCTCTTTTTGTTTTCTACAAGTCAGAGCTTGAAGATTCAGATCCCGTATTTTTGATGATGCCCCTTTACACATACTCTGCCCTCCTATTTATAATAGTACAGAAATCAGACTCCTATTTCATAAGAAATCCTAGTTGAAACTATTCCATTTTCCCATAAGGATTCCTAGTCAAAACTATTCTCTTTTCCCATAAGGATTCCTAATCAAAACTACCTTTAATTTCTTTATCATACTAGGACATTGACTTACTAGTTTACCCCATGAAAGTAGGATAACTAATTATCTTATCTTGTATGGATAGAATGCCTTATTTTCCCGAACATGTCTTGCCCTATGCTCGGTCTTCATGTGGTCGGTCATAATAGTCTTTTGTACTGAGAATGCTGCTGTCGACCTGATAATTGCCCGGTCATCTTGAACTCAAGTGCTCGGTCACTAATCGTAAAGTTCCCGGCCTCTTAATGTTGACTCTTTAGTGGTCGGGTCGGCATTAATAATCTTGACTGAGAAGTGAATTACCTTTTTACCCCTGTCGTGCTGCTTTAAATAACATAGTGCCTGAAAACACCATCAACAGAACCTATCATTCAGGTTACTGTTTATTAATAACAAGATTTTCTGCATCATCAACCACCAGCTTTCCTCATCTCCTTTGGCTTTTGGAAGTAACGCAAGGCAATAAACAAGTGTAAAATGTGAAGCCTTGTCGTCCGTTGGATAAGAGACACGTGGCGCAATCCTAGCCGTTGTCCCAATTACATGTATTTGCTCATCATATATAAAGGCCACTTAGGTTGAGTATTAGGAGAGGTTTTTCATTATTTGTATTCCCTTATTTTTGGCTATGTGTTAAGCCTTGTTCCTTAGTCCAAGTTAGTGTAATCTTCAATTGGGTAATTTGAGAGATTGACACTTTTAGAGATCATGGATTGTGAGATTTGGGGAATTACAATTTGTAAACGGATTCAAGATTCCGTGTGTAATCTTGAAATTGCTTAGTGCAGCGAGCTCCCTATTCCGGAGTTCAACGTGGATGTAGTCGGGAATTTTTTCCGGCGAATCACGGTAAAAATCGTGCATTCTTGATTGATTGGTTTGACGAATTTTGCAACAAAAGTTTAACAACAAGGTTCTGACAATCAAACACCAAGCAGGAGACATGATAAATTCAGAAAAGGTTCATAACCATGTCATTCACTTATTTAGTCATATGCCAAAGAAAGCTATACCAAAAGAAGATGAAACTGATACCTTCATCATATTTTCACTGCATTTTCCTGATAAAAGTTTTGAAGCAATGGTAGCTTCAGCCTGTGAATAAGATGCTTTTGTCATAAATTAAAAACAAAGTAGCCAACCAATTGAATTTCTCTAGAAAAAGTGTCCAGTCAAGCAAAATTCAGGCATTCAGCGGTGTCAAATATGCCCCTGATGGAATATATATGAAATATTATGTCCAGGAAAGTGAGGAAACCGTCATTAATATTAAGCGTTCAATTTTGATGATCTCCATTTTCATTCAAACAAATTTTACTTTCTGTGCAGAATGGCCTTGTATATAACATATGAGGCTACTTTTTTTAGTGGCTTACTTCATTAAAGATTTCTACTTTTATAAAGGAGTAAGGTGCATAAAAATAATCCATCAAGTGTGGAGAATCCATGAATCATTTGTTTGCATGTGAGAGCTAAGTATCATAAAGTATTTTCTTGTCTTACACTGTCAAGATACTGACGAACTGATGCTGGAAAAGAATTTAAAATGGTGCAAAATAAATGAACTGCTCCTTCCTGCATGTCCAAAACATGAATTAGTAAGTGTATCTATGACTATGAGGCAGTAAACTAGAAACAAAAGAGATACACAGAGCAACTACAGCGAAAAAAGTTCATATTATTTGGGACATCAATGGAGGAAAATTATCGACTACCAAGTGTATGACACAGTAAACTTTGTATGATACTACTGATTAACAAACCCTTCCATATTCTGTAGGATAACGCATATCTCCAAACACCACCAAGTTAAAAGAAGACACATCAGTAGTCAAATGTGCAAAGTTGACACCAAATGTGCATTCACACACGTGTGATTGTCTCTGTTTGTATGTGTTTCAGAGAAAAAGAGAGCATGGCAATTGATTCGTACAATTTCATTTTCACAGCATTGAAAGCAAGTGAATAAAAGCATTGATTGAAAATGAATCCACCCTTTAAAATTACAACCCTTCCAACAAAAATTCATCGATCCATTTGCAGCAGCCGGAAACTATCATCTACTATAAGATTTTTCCTAAGTAATAGCAGATAAGACCTATCAAACTAAAAATGACCAAGTAAAAATACACAAAACCAGGAAAACACAAACTTCTAGGAACAACTTCAACATTTAGATACCCTAACATAGTACTTTAGCCCCAAGCGTCCAGACGTCATGCAAAAGATGTCCTGACAACATGGCAATCTATAATGTGAATGATATACTAATCATCATACAACAGATTCTCAATTGAATATATTGAAAATTAGTAAAGTTATGAATTTCCACAGTGTCCCTCAAGCATAGCTCGATAGCCCGAGCAATAAATAAACAATAGAATCCTAATGAAAAATACTATCAACAAATAAGGAAATTACCCATACAGCTTCTGAAGTATCCTCATTTAACAGCTTCAAAAGTGGTTGAATCAGTTTCCCAGCAAGAGAACTCCCATCTTTCTTTGAGTTTGGTAATTTGTCCAGTCTATATCAGGAGTGAAAATAATCTCAGAAGTCAGGAACTTGAGATGTAACAGATGAAAACAGACTTAACATATTAGAAGGAAAAGTTGAGCATTGCAAGTTGTAATTTTTTTGATAGGAAGCAGAAGTTATATTCAAAATGAAGCAAAAACGAGAGTGGACTGTGAACCTGATGTTCACAAACAAAACAAAATCAGCCCCAGCTGAATGTGTCAAGATCTCTATATCACTAAAACATTCTTAGCTGCTGTAATAAACTTTTCTGATACCCAGCTTCCGTATTTATCTGTGCAGTGCGTAAAAGAACATCCAATGCCTTTGCATCCAAAGTGACTTTGAAGAGAACCATTCTGGCTTCAAACCTCATTTGACATCCACAAGTTTAAAAGCTAATGCAGAATCCTCACCTATGAGCTTTAACTTTTGGGTTTATGGTAAATTGTCAGAGCCAGTTAGACCCAATGGTCTAGTAATTGAATCTCCCTATCGGACTGATCAAATTATAATAATCAATGAATTGTAAGCTAACTTACCAAGATGGCTGAAGGAAAGATCTTGAAATACTTTGAAAAAAAGCACAAAGAGATGCCATGTAAAATGCAATATTTGTGTGTGAATGCATTGTTAAGAACAAAGGTGATCTAACCTTTTAAAAAGATCTGATATAGAATTACAAGAAGCCACCTTCACAAATAGAGATTCTGATGGTTGCTGATTAAGACAAAGGACATCAAATGCCAGTTAAGAGTTAAAGATTAGAATTGACATAACAATCATTCTTCAAAACATCCAAAGACACATCAATTTCTCATAAATGAATTGGTCTTATAAATAAAGTCCAAATTGTTACATCTAGCATAAGTGTGAGAAAAAGAAAAATTCATTTTTAGGCTTAACTTGGCCCACCTATCATACCACATATATCCCCTTTGGTTTACTTAACTCCAAAGTCCAATATCAAACTGATCATAAGTACTAATAGAAGAAGCATTGGACTTGTGCAAAAGATTAAATAAGAGGTTTAAATACCAGTATGGTACATAAAATAAAAAGGCTGGAGTTAATAACTGGCCAATGGTTAATATTGTACATTTGCAATAAGTGTCTTATAAATTAGTGCCCCTGTCAACTGTGGCCTAGGCTTGCACTGTTACGAGTCTAGAACTATATAATCTCATGATACGTTATCACTTCATACATATACCATATACATAAATTTAAATGTGAAATATGTGTGTATATATATATAGAATTTAAACTATAAAAGGCCAGAGGAACCAGTATCATTTGCCTCCAATGAATATGTTGTAAAGTCAATATAATATAGTTGTTGCAAACTTTACAGAAAGAGGAAAATTTTTTTTGGTGAAATTATATTTCTTTAACTAAATCAAGTCAGCACAAATCAAATAGAGAAATTTGGTCCTATCAAATGTAAATTGCTAAGTATTTTCAGTCAACGTAAGGTAGGTGTGAACTTATGCGGAGAACATGAGAGTCTTAATGGGAAAGTTAATCACATATATGAAAGAAAATCAATTATTAGGCACAATAAAAACATTATTTTGCTTACCTGGATATGTGAGTAAAGCTTGTTAAACCAAACTGAGTATGATGCCAAGAAACGATCATAGTTGCATTCTTGACAAGTCGCCCCCAACAAACAGATTCCAGTCCAACATTTATCAGGTTGGAAAGGAGTACAAATGAGCATTCAACAGAAGATTTGAAGAGATGGAAATTTTATCCTTTATTCCCAAAACACATTCAGGTTGCATTTAAATAATATTAAATTCAAAATAAGTTCCCTGGTGCAACTCCAAAAATGTTTTTTTATATAATTGAATGCCTTCCCACAATCCCAGTTCAAATGCTAAATGGAAATTACAAAATTATTCTTAACAGTGTATATCTCTCCCCATGACTACTAATTGCTGGACTTTTCTTCCTTGTTATCCAATAGTCAGTGGTTCAGTTAACTAACTCACAGATCCCTCCCATCCAAACAGAGCGTACAAAGTGAAAACCAATGTGGTATTGCATTTGTAAAACAGAATTTGAACAACAAAAACTCGTGTTTCAAAAGAAAAATTGTCGATGCATTGTCCCATCTTAAAACTACAAAATGCAATTTCTCATTGTTCATCTTAAAAAATAATTATGATGCAATTAAATAAATAAAAAAAATTGTGCAATGTGCAATAAAATCAATGTGGTAATTGGTATTGCATTCTAAGATTACACTACCAGATGCATTGTCCCATTTTTAAACTTCAAAATGCAATTTCTCATTTTTCACCTTAACAAATAATTATGACACAATAAAAAAATTAATTTTGTGTAGAAATTGAGACAAAGTATTGATGTTTACCATATTAGATGAAACAAGACGTGAAACTCCATCGACCCATTCATCAACAGCTGATTTCCAGCTATCAGAAACCTTCTTCTCCGTCAAATCATTGACAGATTCCGATAACAATTTGTGAGTTCTTATAAAATAGACAATTTTTGACAGCTCATATCGGATCCTAGTGGGTCGATTTTCTTCAGGAAAATGCTCTTCTATCAAACCTCTGAGCATCCGAGGTTTCAATTTGACATCGTACACGTTCTTGGAATGATCCTTGAATGCCATTGTTGAAACTGAAACACACTACGTTTCAACCAATTAAACTATAAGCCCCTACGTATCTCTACATGCAATTCGCTCACTTCGGGAAGAAGAGGAGTCAGAGCTAGTTTTTTATTTATCAAAGAAAGAGTGCCAGTGGACCGGAAGAAGAAGCTTGGATAGCAGACCTGGCTTTTTCCGGATCGGTAGCAGTGTGAGTTTTTTACTCCAGTCCTAGAGCTGGTGAAATGGCAGTGTGGCATAAAATAAAAAAGGTGAGTGGCTATTCCTCTTCCTCAGCCAATTCCCGACCTGCGATTCTAGCTAATAGAATCGGAACCCCACCCCAGTATCATGAACGCAGAGCGCCGGCTGTAACAACCGTGATGCTATCGCGTAACAGAAAGACAAAAATCTATGAAGCAGCTTAAATATCTTTTTATCAAGGGTGGGATTATGGTTAGGGCAAGGGTAAGGATTTTAGGGTTCTCTCGGTTAAACCCAAACTGATTTTGAAAGATTGCAAATTATATTAGGTAGTTTATGTATATTTACATGAATACCCCTTATATTTGATTAATTATCATAAAATATATGGTCCGTGAATTTGTGAAATTATTACAATACCAAATTTATTTTGGTCTCAGAATTGTTTTTCCAATGCGCATGCCACCAAATGGAACTGGGCCGAACAATCGTTCCCCTTATAATAATATTAAGTCATTTAATTAATCTATTAATTTCACTTTAATTAATTTAAAATTAAACATGGGTAATATTTATTAGATAAGAAAATTAAAATATTGTTTTTTATCATTATTATTATTTAATATCAATAATCCACTTGATAAAAAATATGAGAGGATTTAATAACAAATTTTGAAAGGGGTAAATTGAAAGTTTTGATTTTCAAAATCAAAAATTGATGTGTGCTATTTTTATAAGATGAAAACGAGTATTTTTCTTAAATTATATTAATAATTTGTATATCTTTTCATTTTATCCGGTGAAAAAAAAAATGAATTTAAGATTTCATAATAATATAACTTCCAAAAAAAAATAAACAGGTATAAAATTTATATAGTTAAAGATTTAATCAATTGGCTTCCTTCCAAATTTTGATATAAGGGAATTTCACTGCTGGTTTAAAAATTTATTGAAATACTGAAAATAATATAAATTAATAAGAATAAGAAATTTTTTTCCTAAAATTAATTAGAAATCCATTGTACATAATATATTCTCATGTAAACAGAAAAATAAAATTAAAAATCAATTAAGGAAATATTATACAAACTGGTCCTTCCTGTCCTTATAATTTTTTTTGTGTTATTAGTGTTAATAATCGTCAGTCGTCAGCTAATCAGTGTTTAGTGCTTGATGTCAATGCAATGAATGCATCATCAATTAGGAGAAAGCAAAATTGATTTCGGTTCCGGTTCCCCATGGAATCGGTTCCCCATGTATGCATGAGGTGCATGTGATGCATGAGATGCATGCGATACAAGAAATATATCAACTCATTAAAATTTTCACACAAATCGGCCCATCATCATTTTAGAAGCTTTTGGGCTAACTGTAGGCACTGCATTTTTACACATAAGTCCCTATGATGAGTCTCATTTTGGAGACACTACCTTTTAAGTCACGGAGGTCACGGGAAACGGACATCGGAAGGGGAAATTCAGAATAAACAAGGTTCACGGTTTTCGTTCGTGCTACGTTCGAACGTCAAACGGATTGCGAGCGTTCGTGCCGCGTTCGAGGAAGCGTTCGAACGGTGTCGGTAATTCTGGTTTTGCTGCTAGCCTCACATCCAGCCCAATTAGCCCCCCAAAGCCCATAAAAACATCACAATTTAAATAAATAAATATTAATTAAAACATTAACTAAATAATATAATAATTAAATTAATTAAATAAAACATATACCAAACATAAAATAAACAATTACCAACTTAAACTAAAATCATGCCTAATTAAACAAATCACATACTAAATCAAAATATAATCATGCCTAATTAAAATCAATCTTAACCAATTAAAGCCAATCATATATTGACTTCATAATCTAATAAGATAATTACCAATCTAAAATATTTGTATTCCTAAACCAACACAAATTAAATATTACAACTTCTTAATTTAAAATATCTTGTCCCCCCTCAATCTTGTGTATACCTTTCTCATCTCTCCTAATTTGGAAACAAGATCTCTTCCTTGTGAGAAAAGGTGAAACCCTAGCCATCTTCTATATAAACAACCCCTCACCAAGGCCATTCCTCTCCTTCACACAACACAAATCACGCCCAAGCTTGACACATAGAATTCACACCCAAACTCTCTCGAAATCTCTCTAGACTCTCTCTACACACCCAAGACTAAACAAACAAACAAAAAGAGAAAACACTTCACCCATACACAAGAAAGAAAACAAAGAAACCACCTATACAGCAGCCCTCCACCACCGAAAATTACCACAAAAACCACACCCTAAAACACGCCTAAACAACCCCTCCTAGACTACCTTACAACAGCAGCCCAAATCCTTAAAAAACAGTAACATAAAAACTACATAGATAATCTTAAAAGTAATCACATTAATTGCACTAAGAACCCACACAAACTTGGAATAATTCTTTGAAAACATTAAAACAGGTGGCCCGTGCAGTGAGCAGCAAGACCGAGGCCGAATAGGAGCAGAACGGAGTTCGAACCGTAAGCAAAACAGCGAAGCAGTGAGCTAGGACGTTGAACCAGTGGACCAGAAAAGTTGCGGAGCTTTACCCCCTTTCGATCTCCGTGGAACGCGAGTCCGAGAGACGGCTTAAAAGGTTAGACCTGAGGGTATCTTTCACACTTATTCTCATTTTATTTTCTGGTCATTTATTTTGATTATATTTTCTGTATTTGTGGTATTCGTTGTGTGTATGATGTATGTTATGGGTATTGGATGAATGAGAGATGTGTCAACTCTCGCGGTATATCGGATGGAAACCCGGACATAAATTTCATAGCCGATTCCGAATGGACGGTAATATGATCTGTACTCGGGCCACAACTCCACGTACCGCTTGGGTAAACGACACCATCTTTCTTTTGTTGTGTTGCCTTTGTTTATTTAGTTTTCTTTACTAGAATTCAATATGTCGTTTAGTTATGCATGATTCAACCAAGCGCATGGGCTTAGTGAGTTAGTCCAAAGGTTCCCCATTCGGGAGACAAAGAGCCGAAAAGGCCACCTTTGTGACACTACTTCGCCGCGCCGGTTGATGTATGTTCGGTTGGATGCGAGATACGTTCAATCGGGCGTACTTAGTTTGATATTATTATCTTTATTTTCGTATGTATAATTCAATCGAGCGCATGGGCTTAGTAAGTGTGATGTGAGATCCCCTATGGGGAGAGGCTAGAAGCCCTTTACCACGATGCTTTGCCGCGCCGATTGATGTGTGTTCGGTTGGATACAAGATACGTTCAATCGAGCACACTATGTCTGATATCATTTATTTCATGTGTTGTGATGTGACGCGCATGGGCTTAGTATGTTGGTCTAAAGGTCCTCTCTTTGAGAGATCAAGAGCCCCAAAAGGCCACCTTTACGGCAGTGCTTCGCCGCGCCCCTTTTTTGTGTTTATGTATTGCATCCCATTTCATGCATCAGGTCCGTGTCCGTTCGAACGCGTTAACGAACGCAACTCGAACGTGCATACATTTTGCCTTATCATGCATCAGGTCTCATTTCCGTTCGAACGCGCTAGTAAACGCCATACGAACGTGAGCATTCTGTTTCATTTCCGTTCGAACGCGTTAACAAACGCCATACGAACGTGAGCATTCTTTTTATTTCCGTTCGAACGCGTTTACGAACGCAACTCGAACGCACATACATTTTGCCTTATCATGCATCAGGTCTCATTTCCGTTCGAACGCGTTAACAAACGCCATACGAACGTGAGCATTCTGTTTCATTTCCGTTTGAACGCGTTTACGAACGCAACTCGAACGCGCATACATTTTGCCTTATCATGCATCAGGTCTCATTTCCGTTCGAACGCGTTAACAAACGCCATACGAACATGAGCATTCTGTTTCATTTCCGTTGGAACGCGTTTACGAACGCAACTCGAACGCGCATATATTTTGCCTTATCATGCATCAGGTCTCATTTCCGTTCGAACGCGTTAACAAACGCCATACGAACGTGAGCATTCTGTTTCATTTCCGTTCGAACGCGTTTACGAACGCTACACGAATGTGCACATACTGAACTGAGTCTGTCTTATCATATTCATGCATAATTGCCTCTTGGTTGATCTTTCTTATGCAAATGCGTTAATGTATTACGATTCGTATGCTTATGTCATGATAACATTTGAGTATTATTTCTTGCGGTATATCGGATGGAAACCCAGACGTAAATTCCGTAGCCGATTCCGAATGGACGGTAGTGCGGTCTGTACTTGGGCTACAATTCCACGTACCGCTTGGAAAAGTGCCCATATGTGTGCTTGTATGGTCAATATGTGTGCTTGTGTTTTCCTGAATGTGATATGTAAATAAAGTTGTATGTTCGCTGCTATCTTGATATATGTTAAGCATGCAATTTTAAATATGAGATATATGTAAAAATGTACACATAAGTTTTATTTTGCATATGAGAATTTAGAAGCATGATACTCTTGGAAATAAGTGTTACTTAAGCTTAGTTAAATTATTACATGAATCCTTTCATTACAAGTGACATAAGTAAGGGACCATTCCGAACCCAACGGTTTGAGGTCTTCCCTTGCGAGGGGTGAGTGCGGCCTTAAATCTTTGTCCCGGTTCACACCGGGTGGCGACTCCATGTTATGTAATCCTTCCCAACTAGGCCGCGAGCCTAGGAACGCGCGCCCAGGTCCTGTGGTCCCACAGTCTGGCGACTCCACTGGGGATAGAGAATTGGCCCCGAAATATTGACTTGTGATGTTTGGATTTGTGTTTTAATTGACCGTGTCTATAGTGGATAAAGTAAGGGTTTAATCAAAGGCATTTTTGGGCTAGGTAATGGTTTGGTGTCTTCCTTCATTCACTACCTTTCTAGAAGGAAAAGCTGTGAAGGCACCTAGATAGCCATCTACTTGTAGCCTATTGTGATGGACTAATTTGGAGGACTCGTTGTTTTCCTGACAACAAGCGATAAGAGCCTAAGAGGCTTGGGTATTTAAGTGAGCCTCGCTCCACCTTCCCTCTGGGGGATCTACAACGGGAAATCCATTTGACAGTCCGTCACACACCATAGCTCATTGGCACGTACCTTAGTGTATAAAAAAGTGCGCTCACTTGGTTGCTCGAACCCTTGAGTGGGGAGACCTAGTTGTGGGCCATCCTTCGCCGGTGAGAGCCTTTGTCTATACTCTTACTAACCCACCTATAGACCGGGTTTGCTAAAGTAGCAATTATTTCCTTGAGTATGTGCTTGTGGACCATCCTCATTTGGATGCAGTTGGACTATTGTCAGAAATGCGGGCTTGCTGGGCCATTTAAACTGGGGCAAGTTCGCACCGTATGACTATTAGGCCAAAAGCTTCTGAAATATTGATGGGCCACTTTGTAAAAATTATTATGTCATGTTTGCATCATCTTGCTTGTGTTTGGGAACATCGTTGTTTGGATCCATTTGGACCACTTATCATGGGATATGGGCTTGTTGGGCCATTTAAACTGGGACACGAACACATCTTATGACGATTGGGCCAAAAGGCTTCGAAATAACAATGGGCCATTTTATGATTGTGTTCGGAATTTTATCATTTGGATTTAGTTGGGCTCTTTGCCATAAGACATGAACTCGTTAGGCCATTTAAACTGGGACGGGTTCACTCTTATGACAGTTGTCCCAAAAGCTTCTAAAATGATAATAGGCCGATTTGTTTGAGAATTTTATTTGATTTAATATATGTTATATACTTCTTATGCACATCATGCATACATACATCATGTTAACCCTTGTGTTCTGAAAGCCATCATAGATTCCCGTTGGGTTAGAAAAAAGGGAAGACTCACCAAAATATCGAGAACAGACATGAGTGAATCAGATACTGAGGTATCCCGGATAGATCAGTTGGAAAGTGGCTTCGCCAAGATTACTGAACAGTTGCAAGCCTTGACTGCTGCCATGACAAATATGGCTGTGCCCCGTGCTGGGGAAAATTCTGAGAATGTAAGGCGCGAGAAGCCTCCGAATGGGTTGGGGGATGATATCCCCGCTTTTGATGATGATAATGCAGAGTATGCAACAGACAGAGTGATTGGGTCTCAGGCCGAGATACAGAAACTCAGGGATCAGGTTGAATCCGTTACCCGCAAGATGAGGGGTAAGAATGAAGATTTGCTAGACTATGAGACAATGAAGTTTGAGGAGCAGTTGCCAGCGCAGTTTAAGATGCCGGATTTGGCTAAGTTCAATGGGAATGGAGATCCGAGGGTGCATCTCCGTCAGTATGTGTCTGTTATGAGTTCAGTTGGCATGTCTCAGCGCCAAGTCCAAAAGATGTTTGGGATGTCACTCGAAGGGGCACCTGTGGTTTGGTATCATAGCCTTGAGAAGAAGGTTAAGGAAGATTGGAAGGAACTAGCTGATGCTTTTCTGAAGCAGTATGTTACAGACTTGGAGATTGATTTGTCACTCCGAGATTTGGAGAACACTAAGCAGAAGCCGGAGGAGAGCTTCAAAGAGTATGTGGACCGCTGGAGGAGCCAGCTTCTGAAGATGCAGACCCGGCCCTCAGAAAAGGACCAGATCAAAATGATCATCAAGGGCACCAAGCCCTCTATTTATGGCAAACTGAGGAGAATGACCTCCATGATTGCAGACTTTCGGCAGTTGAGGGAAACTGTCATGGATATTGAGGAAGAAGAGGCCGAGAATAGAAAATTCTATGGTCTAAACAGGAAGCCCATTGGGGGACATTCAGGAACTATGCCTGCTACTGCTGAAGTCACTGCCATTAAGAACAGACGATTTTCTAACCTTGGTAAGCCTCTTTCAAAGGTATTCGAAAAGCTGAAGGCACATGGACTCTTAAAACCTTTGGAACCTAGGCCCATTCCAAATCCTGTGCCACCTCACATGAACTTAAACTTATACTGTCACTTCCACCAAGAAAAAGGCCATGACACCGACAACTGCGCCCGCCTCAGGCATGAAATCCAAAACCTCATCGATGCCCATACAATACCCGACCTAGAAAAAGAACAACCCAACGCACACAGAAATCCCCTGCCCAACTACATGATCAACTCTGGCCTACCCGAAACCCTTGTCCTCCAAACTCTCAACCACTCAGCTTCATAGGAATAAGGGATAACAATGGTGAAGAACCATGGGCTGAAGAAGAAGGCACTGTTGTTTCTCCTAGTTTATCTTGCACTTTTAATAAAGACATTGGTTTTGTTCGAACGTTTCCTCAACATTAATAAAGGCGATCATTTCATTTATCTGCCTAAGACTATTACTTTCAAACTTGCAACATGAGTGTGTTCAATCTTGGTAATATGATGCTCAGAACACGGGGAATCCTCGAATAAACAAGCAGGGGGGCAGTGAGAGCATCAGACTTGGAAGGGAATTAGTTCACCAAGCCGATCAGCGTAGACAGATTAAAGCGGTGGCTTGCCTGAGGAAAGGAAGACTGAGCAGTCACCAAGAGAATTGGCAGAAGACCTAACCCGACGGGATATGAACATTCATGCATGCATACACGTAACACATTTTGCATCATTTTGTGTTTGTTTTGTGTTCACAGGTTTTAAAGAATAATAAAAGCGGCAAAGAACAAGCTAATCAGAAACGGTAAAAAGCACAGTATCGGATTCAGGTAATGATTCCAGGGTTGAGGCCCATATCAGTATCAGTCTGGGGGCGAGGCCCATATCAGTATCAGTCTGGGGGCGAGGCCCATATCAGTATCAGTCTGGGGGCGAGGCCCATATCAGTATCAGTCTGAGGGCGAGGCCCATATCAGTATCAGTCTGGGGGCGAGGCCCATATCAGTATCAGTTTAGGGCCGAGGCCCATATCAGTATCAGATCGGGGATAAAGCCCACATAGAGCACAGTTCGGGAATAAAGCTCGGGAGGAATAAAGCCTCATCTCAGTATAAGTTTGAGAACAAAGCTCCGGAGGAATAAAGCCTCATCTCATGTGTTCGGGAATAAAGCTCGGAGGAATAAAGCCTCATCGCAACAGTTCGGGAACAAAGCCCAGAGGAAGAAAGCATCATATCAGTATAAGTCTGAGAACAAAGCTCAAGGGGAAGAAAGCCTCATATCAGTATAAGTTTGAGAACAAAGCTCAAGGGGAAGAAAGCCTCATGTCAGTACAGTTCGGGAACAAAGCCCAGAGGAAGAAAGCCTCATCTCATCTCAACAGTTCGGGAATAAAGCTCGGGAGGAATAAAGCCTCATCTCAGTATAAGTTTGAGAACAAAGCTCGGGAGGAATAAAGCCTCATCTCAGTATAAGTTTGAGAACAAAGCTCAGGAGGAATAAAGCCTCATCTCAACAGTTCGGGAATAAAGCCCGGAGGAATAAAGCCTCATCTCAATACAGTACACGAAAGATGCCGAAAATGGCGCTCTAAAAATAGAGCACGGTTCGGGAATGAACCAGGGGTCGCAGCACCTCACCACCAAATCAACGCAACTCAACACATGGTAAGTCAAGTAGCAGCTGGCGAGCCAGGTAAGTAGAAATGCATTGCATAACTTTGATAGGATTGTCACTGTTGCACATTACACAAGTCCCATCAAAGTGGGGGCGACTGTAGGCACTGCATTTTTACACATAAGTCCCTATGATGAGTCTCATTTTGGAGACACTACCTTTTAAGTCACGGAGGTCACGGGAAACGGACATCGGAAGGGGAAATTCAGAATAAACAAGGTTCACGGTTTTCGTTCGTGCTACGTTCGAACGTCAAACGGATTGCGAGCGTTCGTGCCGCGTTCGAGGAAGCGTTCGAACGGTGTCGGTAATTCTGGTTTTGCTGCTAGCCTCACATCCAGCCCAATTAGCCCCCCAAAGCCCATATAAACACATCACAATTTAAATAAATAAATATTATTAAAACATTAACTAAATAATATAATAATTAAATTAATTAAATAAAACATATACCAAACATAAAATAAACAATTACCAACTTAAACTAAAATCATGCCTAATTAAAACAAATCACATACTAAATCAAAATATAATCATGCCTAATTAAAATCAATCTTAACCAATTAAAGCCAATCATATATTTGACTTCATAATCTAATAAGATAATTACCAATCTAAAATATTGTATTCCTAAACCAACACAAATTAAATATTACAACTTCTTAATTTAAAATATCTTGTCCCCCCTCAATCTTGTGTATACCTTTCTCATCTCTCCTAATTTGGAAACAAGATCTCTTCCTTGTGAGAAAAGGTGAAACCCTAGCCATCTTCTATATAAACAACCCCTCACCAAGGCCATTCCTCTCCTTCACACAACACAAATCACGCCCAAGCTTGACACATAGAATTCACACCCAAACTCTCTCGAAATCTCTCTAGACTCTCTCTACACACCCAAGACTAAACAAACAAACAAAAAGAGAAAACACTTCACCCATACACAAGAAAGAAAACAAAGAAACCACCTATACAGCAGCCCTCCACCACCGAAAATTACCACAAAAACCACACCCTAAAACACGCCTAAACAACCTCCTAGACTACCTTACAACAGCAGCCCAAATCCTTAAAAAACAGTAACATAAAAACTACATAGATAATCTTAAAAGTAATCACATTAATTGCACTAAGAACCCACACAAACTTGAATAATTCTTTGAAAACATTAAAACAGGTGGCCCGTGCAGTGAGCAGCAAGACCGAGGCCGAATAGGAGCAGAACGGAGTTCGAACCGTAAGCAAAACAGCGAAGCAGTGAGCTAGGACGTTGAACCAGTGGACCAGAAAAGTTGCGGAGCTTTACCCCCTTTCGATCTCCGTGGAACGCGAGTCCGAGAGACGGCTTAAAAGGTTAGACCTGAGGGTATCTTTCACACTTATTCTCATTTTATTTTCTGGTCATTTATTTTGATTATATTTTCTGTATTTGTGGTATTCGTTGTGTGTATGATGTATGTTATGGGTATTGGATGAATGAGAGATGTGTCAACTCTCGCGGTATATCGGATGGAAACCCGGACATAAATTTCATAGCCGATTCCGAATGGACGGTAATATGATCTGTACTCGGGCCACAACTCCACGTACCGCTTGGGTAAACGACACCATCTTTCTTTTGTTGTGTTGCCTTTGTTTATTTAGTTTTCTTTACTAGAATTCAATATGTCGTTTAGTTATGCATGATTCAACCAAGCGCATGGGCTTAGTGAGTTAGTCCAAAGGTTCCCCATTCGGGAGACAAAGAGCCGAAAAGGCCACCTTTGTGACACTACTTCGCCGCGCCGGTTGATGTATGTTCGGTTGGATGCGAGATACGTTCAATCGGGCGTACTTAGTTTGATATTATTATCTTTATTTTCGTATGTATAATTCAATCGAGCGCATGGGCTTAGTAAGTGTGATGTGAGATCCCCTATGGGGAGAGGCTAGAAGCCCTTTACCACGATGCTTTGCCGCGCCGATTGATGTGTGTTCGGTTGGATACAAGATACGTTCAATCGAGCACACTATGTCTGATATCATTTATTTCATGTGTTGTGATGTGACGCGCATGGGCTTAGTATGTTGGTCTAAAGGTCCTCTCTTTGAGAGATCAAGAGCCCCAAAAGGCCACCTTTACGGCAGTGCTTCGCCGCGCCCCTTTTTTGTGTTTATGTATTGCATCCCATTTCATGCATCAGGTCCGTGTCCGTTCGAACGCGTTAACGAACGCAACTCGAACGTGCATACATTTTGCCTTATCATGCATCAGGTCTCATTTCCGTTCGAACGCGCTAGTAAACGCCATACGAACGTGAGCATTCTGTTTCATTTCCGTTCGAACGCGTTAACAAACGCCATACGAACGTGAGCATTCTGTTTTATTTCCGTTCGAACGCGTTACGAACGTAACTCGAACGCGCATACATTTTGCCTTATCATGCATCAGGTCTCATTTCCGTTCGAACGCGTTAACAAACGCCATACGAACGTGAGCATTCTGTTTCATTTCCGTTTGAACGCGTTTACGAACGAAACTCGAACGCGCATACATTTTGCCTTATCATGCATCAGGTCTCATTTCCGTTCGAACGCGTTAACAAACGCCATACGAACGTGAGCATTCTGTTTCGTTTCCGTTCGAACGCGTTTACGAACGCAACTCGAACGCGCATACATTTTGCCTTATCATGCATCAGGTCTCATTTCCGTTCGAACGCGTTAACAAACGCCATACGAACGTGAGCATTCTGTTTCATTTCCGTTCGAACGCGTTTACGAACGCTACACGAATGTGCACATACTGAACTGAGTCTGTCTTATCATATTCATGCATAATTGCCTCTTGGTTGATCTTTCTTATGCAAATGCGTTAATGTATTACGATTCGTATGCTTATGTCATGATAACATTTGAGTATTATTTCTTGCGGTATATCGGATGGAAACCCAGACGTAAATTTCGTAGCCGATTCCGAATGGACGGTAGTGCGGTCTGTACTTGGGCTACAATTCCACGTACCGCTTGGAAAAGTGCCCATATGTGTGCTTGTATGGTCAATATGTGTGCTTGTGTTTTCCTGAATGTGATATGTAAATAAAGTTGTATGTTCGCTGCTATCTTGATATATGTTAAGCATGCAATTTAAATATGAGATATATGTAAAAATGTACACATAAGTTTTATTTTGCATATGAGAATTTAGAAGCATGATACTCTTGGAAATGAATGTTACTTAAGCTTAGTTAAATTATTACATGAATCTTTTCATTACAAGTGACATAAGTAAGGGACCATTCCGAACCCAACGGTTTGAGGTCTTCCCTTGCGAGGGGTGAGTGCGGCCTTAAATCTTTGTCCCGGTTCACACCGGGTGGCGACTCCATGTTATGTAATCCTTCCCAACTAGGCCGCGAGCCTAGGAACGGCGTCGCCCAGGTCCTGTGTCCCACACTAACTGTCATAGGAGTGAACTCGTCCCAATTTAAATGGTCCAACAAGTTCACATCTCATGGCAAGAAGTCCAACCGTATCCAAATGATAATGTTCCTAAACACAAACATATAATGGCCCATTGGCGTTTTAGAAGCTTTTGGCCCAATCATCATAAGATATATTCTTGTCCCAGTTTAAATGGCCCAACAGGCCCATACCTCATGACAAAAGGTCTGAATGGATCCAAACGACCATGTTCCCAGACACAAGCACAAGTAGAAAATTCTTATTAGTTCTATGACTAAGGTTCGCATGCGGGTTTTCGGGGGTGTGGACAAAGGCTCTCGCTGACGAATGATTACCCACAACTAGGTCTCCCCACTCAAGGGTTCGAGCGACCAAATAAGCGCACCTTTTTTATACACTAAGGTACGTGCCAACGAGCTATGGTGTGTGACTGACTATCAAATGGACTTCCCGTTGTAGATTCCCTAGAGGGAGGGTGGAGCGAGGCTCTCTTAAGTACCCAAGCCTCTTAGGCTCTTATCGCTTGGTGTCAGGAATAAACAATGAGTCCTCCAAATTAGTCCATCACAATAGGCTACGAGTAGATGATTATCTAGGTGTCTTCACAGCTTTTCCTTCTAGAAAGGTAGTGAGTGAAGGAAGACACCAAACCATTACCTAGCCTTAAAAAGTGCCATTGATTAAACCCATTTTAACCCACAGTAGACATGGTTAATTAAAGCACAAATCATAATATTACAAGACATTTTTTTCGGGGCCGATTCTCTATCCCCAGTGGAGTCGCCAGACTGTGGGAACACAAACTGGGCGACGCATGCTGTCCCGGGCTCGCGGCCCGGTTGGGAGTACGGAGTAGCCCGCGGGGGACTAAACCGGAGAATAATGAAGTCGCCACCCGGTGTGAACCGGGACAAAGATTTAAGGCCGCACTCACCCCTCGCAAGGGAAGACCTCAAACTGTTGGGTTCGGAATGGTCCCTTACTTATGCCACTTGTAATAAAATGATTTGTGCAATAATCTTACCAAGCCTAAGCAACATATTTCGGAGGATAATTTGTTCCTAAGTTTGCATGCATAGGTACAAAGCTCATATCTAAGTTACATATAACACATTTTCATATTTTGCATATAACCTATTTGCATATAATCTATGTCCGGATTCATGCATAAAGATAAATTGACATACGGAAAGCATACAATCTCACATTGGTAGGCACAGAAGCGCAAACAAATAGCATTCATACAAGCATGCATATTAAGGAAAGACAATTAGGCGCACAATGAAAATAAACATTTGAAGAGGCAATTATGAATACGGAATAAACGTGCAATGACGTGATACAGAATATGATATCTAAGATTGACACACACGTGGGCATTTTTCAAGTGGTACGTGGAATTCTATCCCAAGTACAGACCACACTACCGTCCATTCGGAATAGGCTACAGAATTTATGTCTGAGTTTCCATCCTATATATCGCGAGAAATAATACCCAAATGCTATCATAACATGGATATACGGGTGACAATAGATCAAGCTAAGACAATGGTAGATGATGCAATCAATGGATGGAAGACGCGGCAAATATCGTGGTAAAGGTAGCCTTTTAGGCTTTTCTTCCCCAAACGGAGAACCTTTTAGTCCAACATAATAAGCCCAAGCGCCTTTCATTACAATGCGTACAAAGATAAAGACAACAATATCGGACTTCGTATACCCGATTGAACACATCTTACATTCAACCGAATATACATCAACCGGCGCGGCAAAGTATCGTGGTAAATGATTTTAACCCCTCAGAATATGGGACCTTTTAATCCAACTTACTAAGCCCATGCGCTCGATCACATCACATATAAAAATAAAGACAACAATATCGGATTTCGTATACCCGATTGAACACATCTTACATTCAACCGAATATACATCAATCGGCGCGGCAAATCATCGTGGTAAATGGTTTTAACCCCTCAAAATAGGGGACCTTTAATCCAACTTACTAAACCCATGCGCTCGATCACATAATGCATATAAAAAATAAAGATAATAATATCGGACTTTGTATGCGCTGGTTTTCGCTCCAGGTCTACAATTGAGATTTTGTATAGGGGCACTGACGATCCTGCAAAACAAAGAATGTAGAGTGAGCGGGAGTACTACCCACCGGTGTGGTGGGTGCCGGGGGCACTCCGACGCCCTAGTCAGTAAATGGACTAAAGAAAGTTATAATGGAGAGGGCAAGGTTAGATGCTACCTTAAACTCTGTAGGATACCGTGAGGGTGGTAAGAATAAGAGGTTTAGAGAGCTATCGAGAGAGAGTAGTACTGGGCTATCATTATGTGAGCTCGCCCCCCTCACCTGTGGGGATTTTGGTTCCTCTTTATAGGCCATTCCAGGTGGGAATCCCGTATCTTTAATTGTTATACGTTTTAGATGCTTGTAACGATCGAATCATTTAAGAAGCAGTTATGGACAGTCATAATCATAACAGTTATGGAGATTGAAAATGGTCGAGTTATAAATGGTGTTTATGGGCTAATGTACGGTGGGTCTTCGGGTCTGTGTTGGTGTGGGCCTGCAAATCTTTGGGCCAACATACACTAAATCCGGGCTTCCTAAGAGAGTGAATCTGTGATGGCAGCTTGGGCCTGAAGTAAAGTTCGAAATTGCCCCTGGGTCAAATTTGGCCCAAACAGTTTGTCCCCTACTCTCTAAGTCAAGGAGTCCTTGGCTTGGAGAGTACTTGACGCATGAGTCGCTTGGGACGATGCCATACTATGTTGGTGTACTCGAGCGTTGATGCTGCCTACTAAGTGAACCAAACGAATGTTAAGTTATCTTGAGTCTACAAGAGCCATTTGGGGAAGTACCCAGTTGTCCGAGCCAGATGATGGTCGGGATAATGAAATCGACTCTACTAGAGCCATTGGGGAAGTGCCCAATTGATTGAACCAGATGGAGGTCTAGATACAAGTCATACAACATGTATATTCCATGTCTACAACTTGACTCGACATGAGTCAATGGGGGATGTCCCCGGTCGACTGGACTTGATGAGCCCAGGAATCCATGTCTATAACTTGACTCGACATGAGTCAATGGGGGATGTCCCCGGTCGACTGGACTTGATGAGACCAGGAAGATATAAGTCATGCGACATGTCTAATCCATGTCTATAACTTGACTCGACATGAGTCTATGGGGGATGTCCCCGGTCGACTGGACTTGATGAATCCAGGAGGATATGAGTCATACGACATGTGTATTTCATGTCTACAACTTGACTCGTCATGAGTCTATGGGGGATGTCCCCGGTCGACTGGACTTGATGAGACCAGGAAGGTATAAGTCATACGACATGTGTATTTCATGTCTACTACTTGACTCGTCATGAGTCTATGGGGGATGTCCCCGGTCGACTGGGCTTGATGAAAGTTCAGGACAGTCTTTACTCTACTTGACCTGATGAAGGTCTACGAGAGTCTTCACTCTATATAGACCTGATAAATGTCCAAGAATCTTTCTTTCTCATACTACTAGAGCTGAAAATGGTCCATGAGACCACGGTGGAATGAACTTGATGAATATCTATCAAGGTCATTATTCTACACTCTACTAGGCCTGACAAATGTACAAGAGATTATTTTCTCCTACTAGAACTGGTGGAGTTCTAAAAGTGTTTCTAGACATGATGAAGTTCCATGTGGATCTTCCCTTCTCATTATTCTCGACCCGATGAAGGTCTGTGGGGGTTTTCTTTCCTTATCCTACAAGATCATATATGTAGCGTGAATGAGATATAGGTCAATGAGGGTCTTTATTCTTCATTCTACAAGGACCGTATATGTAGTATGAGGCCCAAGCTCCAAGCAACAATATCCCGAAACAGTCCAGCTCAATCTGAGGGCCTCTCGTTTAATCCTGCCCAAATGTCCCAATTGTGAGCAAGCGAACATGTCCCCTCTCCAAGGCAGCTGGAACCCAGACCGAGTTTGCACTTTGTTCTTTATCTTCAAAGTGTTTGCACTGCTAGAGATACTTCAATGTGTAGTGTCGAATGGGCTTGTGTCAGGACTCAAATTTGTGTAGCGTTGAATGGCAATTCCGCCCAATATCAAACATTGATACTTGCTGAGTCGTATGAGCCAAAATTCCAAAATGAGATACGCTAGCTATACAAATAGACATCATAAAGAGCCATGCAAGCTATGTGAGCCGACATGTAGTGTGATTGTCATAACCGCTTCACCCTATTCTTATGTTCCTTTAATACATGCAAGGCAGACACCTTCTCCCTTGTACCATGAGCCCCCCACAATGCACCATTCTAGAATACAATTTTAGAAGTCGAACCCATAGAGCTTGATAATTTTTCTTTCAGCTTTGAAACTATTTTTCTGAGTTATACTCTTCATCCGATGATTCTTCCCAGAATGAAAGTTGGAGAAAGATTCTTTCTTCTCGAGCGAAGGTCAGCCACGTCTGCCTCTCACACAGAGAATTGCTATGCTCCATGCATGATACTGCGACGATGTTGTCAACATACCAGGGGCCGAAAGGCAAAATTTTATACTCCAACAAACTCACGAAAAGCCAACTGATGTGAGTTGGTGACGAGACTAAGACATATAAATCAGTCTCATGGGGAGCGAATTCTCACTCCCAGGTCTGCGAAACCCATATCCAGTCGACTCGTATGAATCCAGCAGCGAGAAGGGAGATTTAATGAAGCAGCACAAAGTTAAAACCAAAAAGAGAGCCCAGATCTAATCAAACGACAAAGAGAAAGGCTTTGATATTGTCGTCGTCGTTATTGTAGACTGTCGACATGTAGACTCTAAGGGTCGACAACAAGCATATGAGCTGAGGTAGTAAGTGAGGTGTAGGCGATTCACTTCGTTTCCGACAGTCGGTTGAATGGCCATGTCTTTCCTTGGCCTTATCTTTTGAGCTTCTCGTGATCATTGGCGAATCAAATGGGTATGGACACAGAGATGAGACATGAGAGGTTGGTAGACTAGCTACAACTCATGATCCGAGTCAAGAAGGTAAAAGTATTCATCTCGTGACCCGACATAAGGAGCCTACACCCGTAACTATGTCTACGTATGGACCCTGGATGCAGACTCAGCGAAGGCTTCAACCTCACAATAAATCCCTCACTCCATTGTCCGTCCAACGAGTCATGGGAAACACCGTCAAGTCGGCAGCTTTCTCTGTAGGATCATCCTTGGAGTTGGAAGCTTCAAACCCATACTTGATTAATTGAAGCGCTCCTTTCCGTGTCACTTGCTTTCGCTCGATTGTCACGGAAGGCTCAGCTCCACACGACAGATGCTTGAGGTCCACATCGCCTGACCTAATCTTAAAGTCCTTTGTATGATCGATCAACGAGGAGTTAAGCATAATGGTAGTGGCGCCGAGGCCGAAGGTAGCATGGAAACTCCTCACCGCTTACTCTTGTTTTGGCCTTTGTATTCTCTCCTCGTCGACTCAAAGAAGCTCTGGTTCCTTGTGGTCGTGGGTTTAACTCAATTTACAGCCCATAGTTTGAATTCGTCTGTGCGAGTAGTGGACTGTCGTTCGACAGTTTTGCATCTGACTCGTGGAATGGTGTGTGGCTGCCTTGCTAGTGTCGAATGAAGGCTGTTCATAGTGACAGTCCAACCATGTAGAAGAAGACAAATTCAGATGAGCTGGGCGTTGGTTCTGGTTTTGGTTCATCATATTGCTTTTTGTGTGCTTCAGCATTCGCAATAGCCGATGTGGGACTCTGGACAACTGAGTTTTTTTTTTTTTTTTTGGCGCTAGCCGAAATGGGCTTGGCTTCGGCTCGGGCGTGAAGGGGCTAGGCACATGCAACAGAATGGGCTGGGCCATGGAGGGCAGTTATGCGTTGGTTTTGGTTCGTGGGCTGCTAAGTTTTTGGTTGTCTTATTTCTTTGTTTTGGGGTGTTCCTTGTTGGTCAGGTTTTGACCATTGATTGGATGGTGCGGTTCGTTGGACTTGTTTGGTAACTATTCAGGGCTATTTCTTTGTGAGAGCTGTTTTTGATCCGACAAATTGGCTGCTCAACACATGCATGTTGTTCGTGGATGAGGGGACCAAGCGGAATGCACTATGGGCTTAATGTTGGGCCTGCCGATGCTTTTTATCGCTGGTTTCCTGTCAAGCTGGTGGGTTTGACTGATTGTATGGGCATTTTAAAGGACTTTGCTTCTTGCTCGGTTTGGCCTTCAATACCGCAAGTAGAACAAGTTTGACTGTGTGGGCTAAAGTGTCGATCCAAAGAAACTGGGATTGCTTTTCTCTTGTACTCTTTTGGCACGGTTTCATGCAACTTTGTTTATAATGGTTGCTCACGGATCTTTGATGAGTGGAGCAGCTCACTGGACAGTATGTCATCTCTTGCCTTTCACGTTGTCTGGAGGAGATGAAAAATCTTCGTGTAGATTGGAGGTGATGACAATCCTTCCACGTCCCACGAAGTAGACGACATTCTATCAATGAAGTCTGGAGGAGACGATATTACGTCTATGTCGTCTGGAGGGGATGATAGATCATACATATCTTCCGAAAGAATAATAATGTTCTTCGTCGTTTGGAGAAGATGTCGATCTCTGGATGTAATGTGAAGTTGATAACCACCTGGTAAGGTTGACCGGGATGTCCGCACCAAGTCTTCATTCGGGTACTGTCGATTGGAACATCCTTCTTATGTCAGATACATCGCTTCTTCATGTGAGGCAAATGGTAATAAATATGGTTCGGGACGCGTCTTGCTCCTGATGTAGGTCCATATACGTCGATTGGAGCAAATGGATTTCTCGTTAAGAGTGGAACAAATGGGACATATGATAATCCTAATTTATGTAATTGTTATTGGAGGATGGTATTTGCTCATTGTGTGACGCCATACAAGTAGGGGTGTCGGAAGGATCGTAGATGGAGAGATCTTTGCATGCTATGAATCGCCAGGGCCCCACGGTGGCGCCAAATTGTATGTGCTGGTTTTCGCTCCAGGTCTACAATTGAGATTTTGTATAGGGGCACTGACGATCCTGCAAAACAAAGAATGTAGAGTGAGCGGGAGTACTACCCACCGGTGTGGTGGGTTCCGGGGGCACTCCGACGCCCTAGTCAGTAAAGGGACTAAAGAAAGTTATAATGGAGAGGGCAAGGTTAGATGCTACCTTAAACTCTGTAGGATACCGTGAGGGTGGTAAGAATAAGAGGTTTAGAGAGCTATCGAGAGAGAGTAGTACTGGGCTATCATTATGTGAGCTCGCCCCCCTCACCTGTGGGGATTTTGGTTCCTCTTTATAGGCCATTCCAGGTGGGAATCCCGTATCTTTAATTGTCATACATTTTAGATGCTTGTAACGATCGAATCATTTAAGAAGCAGTTATGGACAGTCATAATCATAACAGTTATGAAGATTGAAAATGGTCGAGTTATAAATGGTGTTTATGGGCTAATGTACGGTGGGTCTTCGGGTCTGTGTTGGTGTGGGCCTGCAAATCTTTGGGCCAACATACACTAAATCCGGGCTTCCTAAGAGAGTGAATCTGTGATGGCAGCTTGGGCCTGAAGTAAAGGTCGAAATTGCCCCTGGGTCAAATTTGGCCCAAACAGACTTCGTATACCCGATTGAACACATCTCACATTCAACCGAATATACATCAACCGACACGGCAAAACATCGTGGTAAAGAGTTTTAACCCCTCAAAATAGGGGACCTTTAATCCAACTTACTAAACCCATGTGCTCGATCAAATCATGCATATAAAAAATAAAGACAATAATATCGGACTTCGTATACCCGATTGAACACATCTTACATTCAACCGAATATACATCAACCGGCGCGGAAAATCATCGTGGTAAAGGATTTTAACCCCTCAAAATAAGGGACCTTTAATCCAACTTACTAAGCTCATGCGCTCGATCACATCATGCATATAAAAAATAAAGACAACATGCGAAAATCAAGTAACGAATAATAAACAAATCAAAGCAACATAAAACGAAATATGCGCCGTTTACTCAAGTGGTACGTGGAGTTGTATCCCGAGTACAGATCATACTACCGTCCATTCGGAATCGGCTATGAAATTTATGTCCGAGTTTCCATCCTATATACCACGAGAGGTGACACACTTTTCGTTTTATTCCAAGCCCACAACATACACCATTTCACAATACATGTATTTTTTTATCTATTCAAAGGCCACAACATGCATCACTCCATAATAATCATGCAAACGAAACTCAATAAATAATAAAAATACAACTGAAAACGGGTGTGAAAAATACCCTCAGGTCTAAACTTTTTTGTCGACTTTCGGACTTGCGTTTCACGGAGATCAGAAGGGTTAAAGCTCCTCAACTTTTCTGGTTCACTGGTTTGCGTTTTACCTCCCTGTTTTGCTGCTCAAGCTACTGTTTTGCCGCCGTATTTCAGGCCACTATTTTGGTCATTTTGGGGACTGTTTGGGCGATTTTTGGTAGGCAATTGGTTGCAGTTTTCAAGGTTTTTGAGGGGGGATTTTATGCAGTTTTTTAGTACAGTTTTAGGGTATTTTATGGACTGTTTTAAGGGTATTAGCTGTTGTTTTGGTGGTGGGAAAAGGTACAGTTTTAGTGGTTAAACAGTGCAGTTTTTTGGACTGCAGTGAGGTGATTTGGTAGGCTGTTTTGGCATGCATGTAGGGGCTGTTTGCAGGGGGTTTTGTGGTGGTTTAGGGGTGTATTTAGGTCTGTTTTGGCGTGAATTAGAGGGTTGTGAAGGTGGCTTAAGTTGCGCCAAAGGGGGCTGTGTTTAGTGGCTTAGGCGTGAAGGGAGTAGGGTGAGGGAAGGAGGTTGATGGTGTTCACGGCAATGAGGCTTGGAGAAGTCTTTGTGGCGTGCAAGAGAGGGCTTGGATGTGTGTCTTGGGCGTGAATGTCAATTGCGTGTAGGGCGGGGATGGCTTGGTTTTGTTTATATAGACAAGTGCTAGGGTTTCTCCTTGTCTCACAAGGAAGGGATTTGATTTAGTTTTAAAGAAGGAAAGCAATGGATTTGATGGAGACAAGATTGGTTTAGATTAGGAAGTCAATATCTTTAAATTGGTTATGAGTGATTTAATTAGGCATGATATTTCTTTAATTTAGTATATAATATTTTGGATTAGGAAGTTACAATATTTTAATTTGGTAAAATTATATTTTATGTTTTATTTAATTTGGTATGTCAATTAATTAATATTTTATTTAGTTAATGTTTAATTTAATTAATATTTGATTTAATTTGGATGTAATTTAGGGGCTATGGGCGTGTGGGCCTAGGTGGTGGTGGTGGACTTTGTCTTGATAAGCTAGATGTTGTGTTGGTTTGGTGAGTGGGTTTGTCCAAGAGTGCTCTAAACGGAGGTCCAACAAGTGAGCTTGACGCTAAACAAGTGAATAAAGATCTAATGAAATACCGATTCCCTTCCGACGACCGTTTCCCCCGCAAAATCCTTAACTAAAAAAGGTAGTGCCTCCAACTGAGACTCATTATCGGGTTTCACATGCAAAAATGCAATGCCTACAGTCGCCCCCACTTTGATGGGACTTGTGCAGTGTGTGACTTTGAACAATCCTATCAAAGTTATGCAATGCATTTCTACTTACCTGGCTCGCCAGCTGTTGCTTAACTTACTTGTTATCCTGAGATGCTTTGACCTTTGGGCTTTATTCCTGAACTGCGCTGAGAGAGAGCTTTCTTCTCATGGGCTTTATTCCCGAGCTGTTTTGCAAGTGGGCTTTATTCCTCTAGGCTTTGCTCTTGAATCATGTAAAGATAGGGCTTTATTCCTCTAGGCTTTATTTCCGAGTTGTGTTAAGGTAGAGCTTTATTCCCTTGGGCCTTGTTCCCGAATTGTGTAAAGATATGGCTTCATTCCTCTAGGCTTTATTCCCGAACTGTGTTGAGAGAGAGCTTTATTCTTGGCAACAACGAACAGTAAAAATATTGCATAATATTTTTGGCAATTGTTTGCCCATACATAAATATTTCATAAATACAAGTTACAACAACGAACAGCAAAAAAAATCAGAAAAATATCAGCAAAAACATAATGCATAAATAACAGAAGGTAAAACAGAAATCAAAACAGCAGCAGAAAAAAACAAATTCATCAATAAAGTTTTAAGTATAAAGTGAACCTCTTCAGACAAGATACTTATCAATTTTTTACCTCAATTAATCAAGCTACCCCAATCCCTTTACTAAGCCTGTCACCATGCGGAAGTCCCATGTCCCCCAAGCTAAAAGCAATAAGCATCCATATTCAAATTACTTATATTCATCCATGTCAAAAAAGTAATCGGAATCTGGAAAATCAACAAGAGTAACTACGGTCTTAGATTACCAGTAATATCATTCAGCATCCATATTCAAATTACCTATATTCATCCATGTCAAAAAAGTAATCGGAATCTGGATAATCAACAAGAGTAACTACAGTCTTAGATTACCAGTAATATCATTCAATATCCACCACGCATATACAGATATATAGATATATATACTCATTTAAAGTTCAAACCTAATATAATCTCATGTGGGGCTTTTAGAAAATCTCAATAGATTTAGAAAATTGAAAACATAAACTCGTGGGGATTTTAAAAGCAAACTCATGTGCTTTAATTTAGCGTAACATAGGCAAAAAAACAAAAAAACAAAAAAACAAAACAAAGTTCTTTATTGGGTAAGCTAAACCTGTACAGGGTTAAAAAATAAAGCAACAAAATATGAAGTTTAACATGAAATTTAAGATGTGTAAAGTGAAACAAACCTTGTTTATTTGT